>MDKI01248582.1:0-75909 GCA_005239505.1 Nicotiana paniculata
CTTTAAGTGGAAAAACTCCCGTACCCCCTTTGGGGCGTATAAAAAAAGGAGGTGTGACAATGGTTTTAAAGGGGAAAATACTAGGCGACAGGCAAGAACAAATAGGACTTTAGCAAATAAAGGCAGGAAAGAACAATTAAGAGGCTCAGATTTACCTCCACAGATAATGCACGTAAACATCACGACTCAAATACAAACAAGAGGCATTTTTATTATACATAATATTAAAGCATGATGTTTAAGTGAATATCACAACACAGAAGATATGCAGTTTCATTTTATAAACCTAGAAGTAGGTGCCCTAATCAGTTTGCCTACTGATTTTAAGCCTGTTAACTATTGAGCAGTAAACACAAAAGAAACAGTTTTCCAGTTTTATAAAGGTTGAATACCTAAGGCTTTCCTAGGCGTGGGATAATGCATAATAATCACCAGAATTATAAAAAAAAGTTGTTTAGAAGTTGTTATACCTAAAGCATGTTGTTCTAAGTATTGCAAAATACAGGGATTGTTACCAGTTTATTTAAAATAGGATAATCAAATGTGAGACTATCTTATGTCCTTTTTTCATGCATCATTAGTTTAACTAGGCCTGGCTTAGCAAATACAAACGAATTCCTAAGGCATGATTTCTAAATTCACAGGAAGTTACAACATAATTTCAGGATGTGCATGAGCAACATTTTTCATGTTGATGCTATTATTTAGCCTAGAAGTAGGATTTCTAAGTGATAACATCAAATGAGATGCTAGAACAGTATATGTGAAACCTAAGAACATGATAACATATATAACTACCCTCCCCTTTTCACTAGGCAAACCCAATATTTGTTTACAGTAATTATTACAAACCAATGTTGAATGAATTACATAGATAAAGAAAAATAAGAAGTTACACTATAGGGAGCTTGAAAATAGGCCTAGATTTCCAGAACCTCAAATGCCGAAATGTTTCATAGCCTTTCTCATATCCGGGTGTGTTAGAGTTCCCTAAGGACCTCAAGGGATCCCGGGCAGTGCTCACACCCAGATTTCACCACCATAACTGAGTAAGTGCAGTGTGGAAATGCCAGCCCTAGTGCATCAAAGTTCAGAGGGATCTCACAGGGATCCCAAAGCAGTCATACACTAGAGGGGCAGAACTTAAAGACCTAAGAGTCGAGTGAGAGTTCTTGACATAGTTTTGAAAGGGTTTGATAGGAAAACAGTTATTGAAAGAGACTCAGTAGAAATAGTTTTATAAAATAAGAGAGAGGGAGAGTAGGGAAATTAAAAAACACAGATCACACAAAGAACCAAAGCAGGTTCAACATCACACATAGAACAAACCTTCACATAGGGGTGATGGGAACTGGGGACACATAGAGCACATAATGTACAAGCATAGCAGTTCTTGCAGGGAATAACATGGACTCTAGAATCAACACAGAATCAAGCAACTTAGGGTTCAAATTTTTTTGCCAAAGAAAGGTTCATACTAGAAACCAGATAAACATAGAATTGAACTGAGTCACATTGAGACATACTACAAAATAGGGGTAACATATTCATACTGGTCATAAGGGGAGTAATACATAACATAACATGCTAGATGGACAAAAATGTAAAAATGTCAACTAGAGCAAAACCATAGATAGAAACAAATTAGAAACAGGATAAACTGAAGCAATAAAAGAAACATATTGGTTTTGGGACTTGAATTGAAATAAGAACATACCAGTAAAGAAGATTGTAAACACAAAGTGAAGGATAGGAGAGCACAATAATTAGCCTTGGCTTACAGCCGGCTAATTCAGAACAGTAGCAAGTAGCAAAGAAACAAAGCAGACGACTTTGAGTGTGAGAGATAGTTTTTAAACCAATGTGTTCGTGTGTTTGTGTTAATGAGAGAGCATATATATATATATATATAGTATTTGGAAACTAGGTAGAATAATAAGGTAAGAATCAAAGTCATGCAGTAATTATGGAACTAGGTATCAATTAGTACCTAAATCATCATAGATATTCCCTTAATTAAAAGAGTTAACTTCAAACGGTAGAATATAGGTAGAAAATAAGGAAAGATACCATTTATGGCTGGAATATAACACATAAGGAAATAATTTCAGTATAGTACAAGTATAGAACATGTAATTGAGGCTAGGTTCAGAAGATTCTAATTAAGGAAAATACCTAAGAATCAGTTGACAGCATAGTCGACCAAAAGATAAGGCAAGAAAATAACTTAGAGGTTGAAAATCAGTAGAGAATATCACAAGAGATTAGTGAAGGATATCAATCACAGGGAATCAAGGATTCAAATAGGAAATAGTACTGATTTAGGGGAAATTACCATAAGTCTCTATGAATACGCAGAATAAGCACATAATAGGCAAGAAGAGGCAAGAATCAGAAAACCCTAATGGGAACAGTAGTAAAACCCTCATAGAATCAGGGATTCAACTAAAAATATTAATGAATAGAGGAATTAACAGAACAAACAAAATATAAGTGGAAGAAGCAAAAATCATAAACCCTAATGAATATCGTAGGGTAAAATCACAGAAACTCAGAACGTTCATGAAAAACAAATACATATACAGATTAAACGAACAAATCATCAAAGACAAACTCAGAACCCAGGATTAAGACCAATGACTTAGGGTTTTAACATAATAAATCACATAAAAGGGGAAAATCATGAATAAACGTTTAAGCATAGTAAGAATCATAGAATAATACTAAAAATCAGAAGGAGAACCCATTTTTAAAAGGGGTTAAGAAACCCTAGTTTGAAGACAAAGAGGTATTTTCAAAAATAGGAAAGATCTTTAAGGAAAACAGTAAAATAACTCATGATAATCTTAGATCTGTTACAGATCTATGAAGTCAAGAGCTAAAATTAGGGTTTCAGAAAGAGAACCCAAAGATAGAGAGAATCGGGCTTAGAAACCATAGGATTAGCCGAAATTAGAGAGATCTTACTCGGACGGCCAAGGGTGGCCTGCGAAAGTTGAACAGCCGCCATCCCTTGAGGAACTTAGGGTAGCAAGAATCTGGCGTGTGAGGGAGCCATGGAGGCTAGGGTTGGTTGTGGAGAAACCATTGTTACCGGCGAGCCAACGACCGGTGAGAGGAGTTTAGGTTTTAGCAGAGAGAGCTTGAGAGAGATGAGAGAATGTAATGACGGAGTATAAGAGAGAATGAGAGAATGGGAATGATGGCTTGGGGGGGGGGGTAGTCTTTTAAGGTTAATTAAGGTAATAAGAGATCTGGTCCGTTGATCAAAATTGATCAACGGTCCAAATTAAAAAAGACATTGTGTCTGGTGGAATTAATGGATTGGGCCTGGTATTTGGGCTGTTTTAATAGGGCGTTGGTTTAATTTAGGCCATAATTAAAATGAAGATGGCTATTTGTTAAATACCCAATTAATTTACCTAAAATAATTCGTAAAAATAGCTAATAATTATAAAAAATGAACTTCATGCATAGAAAATAATTTAATATGATTATTTAGTATTTTAAAATAAATATGACTAATTTCTAATAAAATAGTGCAAAATTATATGCTTGGCTACAATTGCAAAGTCATTGCAATTATAGCTAAAAGGTGCCAATTTGGCTAATTATGAAATAATTTGGTCTTAATAGGACCATAAACAATAACTAGAATCAAGAAATGCTTTTGAAATTATTTGTGATGCTATAATGTAATTATTTATTGGAAATAAAATGCTTGATAAATTAATAAAAATGAAGGGAGATTATGGAAAAATAGCAATTGCTATTAATGCATGATTTTGAAGGAATATATGCAATATTATAATATCTTGGGAAAAATTGGGTATCAACAGGGGATCGGTACGGAGACGTCTGTACTTATCTCTCAGAGGCTATAAAGTTAGGAACAAGTTCACTTTTATCCAATTCTGTCATGTGATTCTTGTTATCCTAATACTGATTGAACTCCTATATTCTTATTCTCTCACAGATGGCGAGGACACGTACCGCTTCTTCCGCTGATCAGTAGCCGGATCCTCCAGCAGCAGCTCCTACGATGGGGCAAAGGCCGAGGCAGGGGCAGGGCTCAGCCCAGGGCCCGAGCAACAGTTCCAGCTGTGGAGCCCCAGATAGGGTTTGATGAGAAGGCTCTATCTCAGACCCTTCCGGCAGGACCAACTCAGGTTCTAAGGGGGTTTATTGCTACCCTGGTGCTTCAGGATGCTTTGGTCTGATTAGTGGGCCTTATGGGGAGCGTTTCCCAGACTGGCGCATTCCCCATGGCACCAACAGTATCTCAGTCTGGAGGAGGAGCCCAGACTCCTTCCACCCACACTCCGGAGCAGATGGCTCCCCAGTTTCAGACCCCTACAGCTCATCCAGTTGGGGTAGTTCAGCCAGTTGCTGCAGCACCGACCGTTGATGGGGAAGCTATGTCCTTCGAGGCTTTGTGGTGATTGGATAGGTTTACCAAGATTTTCCCAGTTCACTTCAGCGGTGTCATGTCAGAGGATCCCTAGGAGTACCTTGGTAGCTGCCATGAGGTTCTTCAGAACATGGGTATATTGGAGACCATTGGGGTGGACTTTGTTGCCTTTCAGATGACGGGTTCCACCAAGAAATGGTGGGGAGGTTATTTATTGACTAGACCAGCTGGGTCGCCTGCTCTTACTTGGGATCAATTCTTACATCTCTTCTTGGAGAAGTTTCTGCCTATTACTACGAGAGAGGAGCGCCGCCGTCAGTTTGAGCGTCTCCAGTGGGGCAACATGACCGTTACGCAGTATGAGACCTGGTTCGTAGATATGGCCCGTCATGCTATTCTTCTTCTCCCCACACAGAGAGAGAGTGTTAGGAGATTTATTGAGGGTCATGCTCAGTCTATCAGATTGCAGATGGCTAAGGAGATGGGGAGCGAGATCTCTTTCCAGGATGTAGCCAATGTGGCCAGGCGAGTTGAGATGGTTCTTGGATTGAGAGGTCAGGGGTCAGACAAGAGACCTTGCCATTTCGGTAGATTTAACGGTGCCTCACCTGGAGACGGGTTAATTATGGCAGAGGTCATTCTTCTAGGCCATTTCATTCAGCACTTCAGGCATCCCACGGTTCCCCAGGTGGTCGTGGCTCTTATATGCCTTATTCTGATCAGCCAGCTCCTAGCACTGCACCTCCTCTTCAGAGTTTTCAAGGTGGTTATTCAGGTCGACAAGGTCATTTTTTTGGTCAGCAGCCGAGGTCATCTTATACTTGTGGTGACTCGAGGCACATTGCTAGATATTTCCCTCGAGCGTCGAGTAGTTCCCAGTACCAGGGTTCTTGTTCCATGGTTTCGGCACCAGCTGCCGCACCACCTGCCCATCCGCCCAGAGGTAGGGGTCAAGTATCCGGAGGTAGGGCCCATATTGTTAGAGGTGGAGGTCAGCCCGCTAGAGGTGGAGGCCCGCTTGTCAGAGGTCATCCCAGAGATATGGTTCAAGGTGGTGGGGCCCAACCCCGATGTTATGCATTCTTAGCTAGAACTGAGGCTGAGTCCTCCGATGTTGTCATCACAGGTACTGTTTCAGTTTGCAGTAGAGATGCTTTAGTTCTACTTGATCCGGGGTCTACTTACTCCTATGTATCATCTTATTTTTCCTTATATTTGGTTGTGCCCCGTGATTCTTTGAGTGCCCATGTATATGTGTCCATGCTCGTGGGGGATGCTATTGTTGTAGATCATGTATATTGATCCTGCATGGTCGCTATTGGGGGTATGAGACCAGTGTAGACCTATTTCTACTCGATATAATTGATTTCGATGTTATATTGGGCATGGATTGGCTGTCGTCTTTTCATACTATCTTGGATTGTCATGCCAAGACAATAACCTTAGCCTTGCCGGGGTTTCCTCGATTAGAGTGGAGAGGGACCCCTGGCCATTATTCCAGCAGGGTGGTTTCTTATATGAACGCTCAACATATGGTCGAGAAAGAGTGTTTGGCCTATTTGGCTTATGTTCGTGATTCTAGTGTTGAGGTTCCTTCCATGTATTCTATGCATGTTGTTCGCGAGTATCCTCAGGTATTTCCTGCAGACCTGCCGGGGATGCTACCCGACAGGGATAGTGACTTTTGCATCGATGTGGCTCCGAGAAATCAACCCATTTCTATCCCACCGTACCGGATGGCCCCACCAGAGTTGAAGGAATTGAAGGAAAAATTGCAAGACTTGCTTAATAAGGGTCTTATTGGACCTATTATCTCGCCCTGGGGTGCACCGGTTTGGTTCGTGAAGAAGAAGGATGGATCTATTAGGATGTGTATAGCTTATCGGCAGTTGAACAAAGTCACTATCAAGAACAGGTATCTGTTGCCAAGGATTGATGATTTGTTTGATCAGCTTTAGGGTGCCAAGATGTTTTCAAAGAATGACTTGAGATCTGGCTACCATCAGTCGAGGATTAGGGCGCCTAATGTCCCTAAGACAGCATTTTGGACGCGATATGGCACTATGAGTTTTTGGTGATGTCCTTTGGGTTGACTAATGCCCTAATAACATTTATGGACTTGATGGATTCCTTTGTGATTGTGTTTATTGATGACATCTTGATATACTCCCGCAGTCGGGAGGAGCATGAACAGCACCTCTGGATAGTGCTCTAGACTTTGAGGGATAGTCAGTTATATGCTAAATTTTCGAAGTACGAGTTTTGGTTGGATTCAGTTGCTTTCTTGGTTCATGTCGTATCAGCAAAGGGTATTCAGGTGGATCCTAAGAAGATTGAGGCAGTCAAGAACTGGCCTAGACCCACTTCATCCACGGAGATCAGGAGCTTCTTGGGTTTGGCGGGTTATTACCGTCGGTTTGTGGAGGGGTATTCATCTATAGCATCCCCGATGACTAAGTTGAATTAGAAGGGTTCCCCATTCAGATGGTCAAACGAGTGTGAGGCGAGCTTTCAAAAGCTCAAGACAGCCTTGACTTCAGCACCATCGGGTTCAGGATCTTACACGGTATATTGTGATGCCTCCCACGTGGGGTTCGGAGCAGTTTTGATGCAGGAGGGCAGGGTGATAGCATATGCGCCCCTTCAGTTGAAGGTTCATGAGAAAAATTACCCTATCCATGACTTAGAGTTGGCAGCCATTTTTCATGCATTGAAGATTTGGAGGCACTATCTTTATGGCGTGCCGTGTGAGGTATTCACAGATCATCACAGTCTTCAGTATTTGTTCAAGCAAAAGGATCTCAATTTGAGGCAGAAGAGATAGTTAGATCTATTGAAAGAATATGATGTCACTATATTGTATCATCCGGGAAAGGCCAATGTGGTGGCCGATGCATTGAGTAGGAAGGCAGTGAGTACGGGAAGCCTTGCTTTCATTCTAGTCGGTGACATGCCGCTAGCTTCAAACATTCAGAATTTGGAAAATTAGTTTGTGAGACTGAATATTTCAGAGCCCAACTATGTCCTATCTTGTACAGTCGCTCATTTTTTCATTTTTGAGCGTACCAGAGATCGGCAATATGATGACCCTCACTTGATGGTCCTTAGGGACACAGTTCGGCACGGTGGTACCAAGCAGGTCACAGTTGGAGATAACGGTGTTTTGAGGATGCAGGGTCGTATATGTGTGCCTAATGTTAATGGGCTTCGTGAGTTGATCCTCGAGGAAGCTCACAGTTCTCGGTATTCTGTTCACCCGGGCGCTGCCAAGATGTATCAGGAACCGCGACAGCATTATTGGTGGAGGAGGATGAAGAAATATAAAGTTGCTTATGTGGCTCGGTGCTTGAATTTTCAGCAGGTGAAATATGAGCATCAGAGGCCCGGTGGTTTGCTTCAGTAGATGGAGATTCCTGAGTGAAAGTGGGAGCATATCACTATGGACTTTGTTGTTGGACTCCCACGGACTTACAGGAAGTTCGACGCTGTGTGGGTTATTGTGGATAGGCTGACCAAGTCAGCAAACTTCATTCTGGTGGCAGTTACCTATTACTCAGAGCGGTTAGCAGAGATTTATATTGGGGAGATCGTCCGTCTTCACGGTGTGCCTGTGTCTATCATTTCTGATCGAGGTACACAGTTTACCTCACATTTTTTGAGCGCAGGACATCGTGAGTTGGGTACGTGGGTTGAGTTGAGCACAACATTCCATCCTCAGATGGACGGGCAGTCCGAGCATACTATTCAGATCTTGGAGGATATGCTCCGCGCTTGTGTCATAGACTTCAGAGGATCGTGGAATCAGTTCTTTCCCCTTGTAGAGTTCGCCTACAATAACAACTACCAGTCGAGCATTCAGATGGCTCCCTATGAGGCATTATATGGTAGACGGTGTAGGTCATCGTTTGGGTGGTTTGAGCCGGGGGAGGCTCGGTTGTTGGGTACAGACTTAGTTCAGGAGGCCTTGGACAAGGTCAAGATTATACAGGATTGAATTCGTACAACTCAGTCCAGGCAGAGAGTTATGCCGATCGTAGAGTTCGTGATGTGGTATTCATGGTCGGGGAGAGAGTATTACTTCGGGTATCGCCCATGAAAGGTGTCATGAGGCTTGGGAAGAACGGAAAGTTGAGCCCTAGGTATATCGGGCCATTTGAGATTCTCGAAAGAGTGAGGGAGGTGGCTTATAAACTTGCATTGCCTCCAGGGTTATCATCAGTTCATCCAGTATTTCATGTGTCCATGCTCCAGAAGTATCATGGTGACCCGTCCCACGTGTTAGATTTCAGCTCTATCCAGTTGGACAATGATTTAACTTATGAGGAGGAGCTGGTAGCCATTCTAGACCGGAAGGTTTGTCAATTGAGGTTGAAGGGTTATCCTTCAGTTCGAGTGTAGTGGAGAGCTCATCCTGTTGAGGCAGCTACTTGGGAGTCCGAGCCGGACATGCGGGTAGATATCCCCACTCGTTTGCCAGTTCAGGTACTTTTCTATGTTCGTTCGAGAAAGAACGTTGGTTTTAGAGGTGGAGATTGTGATGACCGAAGGGGTGATATTGTGTTTTAGGACTTTATTCCACGCTTATCAGCATTAAGAATCTTATCATTTTCCTCCTCGATTTACGTGGGCAGTCCGGGCGTAATTCCAGAAAGCAATTATATGAAAAATAGAAGAAATAATAATATTTGAAAATTTAAACTGATTTTAATTGACTTTGGTCACGTTTTGAGTAAACAGACCCGGACCCGTGTTCTGACGCTCCCGGTGGGTCCTTAGTATAGGATCTGGGCGTAAGCCTGGAACCGGATTCCGAGATCCATAGCCCAAGAAATGAATTTTTGACTAAAATTGAGTTTCAGAAAAACCTATGGTTTTAAAGTATGTGCTTAATTTTTGATTTTTATGGTATCGGGCCCGTATTTTGGTTCCAGAGCCTAGTATAGGTCCGTTATAATATCTAAACCATGTCTGTGCATTTTTGTGAGAATCGGAGTTTATATGACGTGATTTGTACCCTCGGTTGGGAAAATAGAGACTTTAAGTGTTCTTGAGAATTTCATTGATTTTGATGCTAAATCCGTAGTTTTAGATGTTATTTTTAGCAATTTGATCGCACGAGCAAGTTTATATGATGTTTTGAGACTTGTGTGCATGTTTGATTTGGAGCATCGAGGGCTCGGGTGAGATTCTGATAGGCTTCGGGATGTTTTGGACTTAGGAAATTCTTGTTTTCTGCAGCTTCAGCACTTGCTGGTTTCCTTCTTCACATTCGCGAAGCTTCTCACGCGAACGCGAAGAGTAAAATTGTCTAGGGGAGACTTTCTTCTACGCGAATGCGAAGGACTGGTCACGAATGCGAAACACTGGGGGTGGTACCCTTCGCGAACGCGATAAGTCTCTTGCAAACGTGATGATTTAAGGGACCTGGGGTAGGGGGTCAGTAACCTTTATGTAAACGCGACACTTGGCTCGCGAACGTGGAGGCTTGGGGGGAGAATACCTTCTCGAACGCGTGGGTTACCTTGCGAACGCGTACACCAATAGGGCCACAGCTTCGTGAATGCAATGAAGGCATGTCCAGTGCTTTAAGCAGAATCCAAAATCGGGACTTAGTCCCAAATTTCATTTTTCAACCATAGAACTCGACCTAGGGTGATTTTTGATTCACTTTTCTCAGAAAAACTGCTCATAGTTTAGAGTGGATATAATAATTCTCAGTTGGCTTATAGATGGTTATTTATAACCTTTGGGTCATCCTAAAGAACAACTTCTTAAGAAGTTATTAGATTTAGTTATTGTATATTAGAGAAGACATTTATCCATAAATTTAATTTTTAGATCTAAATTTTCTACATACTGTTGAGTTAAGAACTTGAATATTATCCTTATGGAACCCGATGGTCTCTTGAACCAAGAACAGGAAGCATCAAAGTTATCATCGTTAATTTTGTTATAATTACTTGCAGATCTAAGCCATGTCTTTCTTCCACCCTTTCTCTTCCCCTTCAAAAAATTCCTTCGCCTCTCTAACTTCTTCATCTTCCTCCTCCTCATCCTCTTCCACTCCCAAACTCAAAGAAGAAATTAGCTTTTCTGATTTGCAGCAATCAATTGATGACTGGAAGATCCCTAAACATCCACAGTACACAATTTACAAGTATTCATGATGGATCTTAACCAGTGATTACCATATTTATATGATTAAACAAACCATTCCTCTTGAATCAGATCATGAGGAAATCAAACTTTTACACTCCAAGTCTATAGAAAAATACAGGCGAAAATACAATTATTTCCATTTTGGTTTAGTGCAAATTGCAGCTAGAACTCTGTCTAGAGAAGGTCTAGACACATCTCTAGTCCTCTGTCTTAGAGATTCTAGATTTTTAGACTTCAATGATTCTCTCCTCGGAATGGTAGAAACCAGCCTCTGTAGTGGACCAACTTACTTTAATTGTTTTCTATATTTTACAGTGTCTCTTAGAGATAGAAATATCTTAGATTCTTTAACTCTTAATGTTAAAAATGCAAATTATAAAACCAAAACTGGATGTTTGTCGGTAACAATTATTTTTAAAATACAGTATAAGGCCGTGAATTCTGCCTTTAATACTGGAGCCATGAAAATCCTCCATAAATGTGAAACTGTCCTTTTCAAAATAGATCTACAAAGATCTCATCTGTCAATACCAAAACCCATTTCTTGGATCCATGTTTCTCTACCACAAAACTGGTTACTACAAGATGCTACTCAGGCTGAGAAACAAAAAAAATACTACGATCCCTCAAATCCAACAATATTCTAGCGGATCTGTAGCCATCTCCTTTCAAAGGTCACTTAGCCAGAGAATCTTTGTCTCTTCCTCTTCAGTACAGTTTGAAATTCAGTTAGGAAGACATTCAATATCTTCCTCTTCTTCTAGAATCGAAACGGTTAATTTTGACTCTAGAATCCCACAAGCTAAATATACTGTAGAAACAACCCCACCGATAGAAGTTAATTATGAACAACCTCAATCTCCCACTTACTCAGCTTTAGGCGTTGAATTAGGTGTTTTGAAAAAATATTTTCAAATTGATAAAGAAAGACTTCGAGCAAATTTTTATTCACAAGAAAATATTTTCAAAAGAACTTGGTTTTTCCAGAATTTTCAAGGAGACAAAGGAAAGAATTTCCAAAGTATTTACTATGAGTCTTTAAAATTCATAGAAGAACAAATGAATTTCTTTGAATGATTTGAAGCTTATGCTGAATATCACCAATTAGATTTTCTTTTTTTTTAAATCTGTTAACGTTTCAAAAACTTGGAAAACTTCCTTTGGAGAGGGAGTCATCTCACAACTTCTACCATCATAAATATTTTCAACAAGTTATGCAAATACTTCATTAGTAGCTAATCCTTTCAAATTAAAAAGCGAAAACGAAGCTATTACAAACAAAGATATCAAAAATATTTTTGAACAAAATAATTATACAAACAAATATTTACATTCTCTTGGTGAATATTTAGTTACAAAACCACCTTCAGCTTCTACTAGTTCCAAGGTAGCAGAAGCATCCACTTCATCAATTCCTTTATTTAAACCTAATGAAATACTTAGAAATTTGCTACGAAACTTCGGATTCACCAAGCTAAAGACTATCCACAGTTTTCTAACCTTCAGTTTAGGATCCTAGAGATTGAGAAAACCATAGCTCAGGATACCCCAACTAAAGATTCTTCTGTTGGAGTTCTCCGAGAAGTCGAATCTGACCAAGAAAACAATTCAGAACTAGAACAATTCCATAACAACCATCCCCTAGAAATTTCTCCTATTAAAACATGATCCTTCAACTAGCGTTAACCCCAAAGACTTTTGTAACGACCTGGCCGTTCATTCCGAAAGTTTAGCCCCATTTTCCCCCATTCCTGCTTCATGTTGTGTTGTTTAGCTCATATGTTATGTTGGGTCGGTTGACTCAGGTTCGGAGTGATTGTAGAGAGAAATGGGACAGTCTCTTAAGTTTGGGTTCGGAGTAGTTGTAGAGAGAAATGAGACACTTAGTCTCTTAAGTTTGGGTATTTAGTGGAAAAGTCAATCCGAAGTTGACTTATAGTTATATGGTCTCAAATTGTGTTTTTTATGATTCTAGTAGCTTCGTTAGGTGATTTGGGACTTAGGAGTGTGTTCGAAATGTTATTCGGAGGTCCGTGGTACAATTAGACTTGAATTGGAGAAATAGGATTTTTGGCGATTTTTGGTCGATAGTGGAAAATTAGCTATCGGGGTCGGAATGGAATTCCAGAAGTTGGAACAAGTTTGTAGTGTCATTTGGGACGTGTGTGCAAAATTTCATGTTATTCGGACGTGGTTTGGATAGTTTCGGCATCGTTGGCGAATTTCGGAAGTTTAGAAATCCTTAGGCTTGAATTTCGAGTAAATTCACTGTTTTGGTGTTGTTTTGGGTGTTCCGAGGGTTCGACTATGTCTGGGGGCTCGGGGTTCGTGTTTGTACAAATTCGAAATTTGTGAGATCATTTGATATTTTATGTGTGCTTCTCTCATTTAGCATATATTAATGATATAATACTGATTTTGGTTAGGTTCGGGGCGATTTGTGGTTGAGTCGAGCGACAAAGGCATTTCAAAGTAGAGTTGTGGCTTGATTGAGGTAAGTAACACTTCCAAACTTGGTTCTAAGGGTTTGAAACCCCTAATTACGTGTTATAAGACTAGAATTTGGTGACGCACATGCCAAGTGACGGGCGTGGGGGCGTGAACCGTGAGACTTGTGACGTGGTTCATTCCATGACACCATATAGTGGTTCTTTCTTGTTGATATTTGTGCTTCTATCTATGTGATTAAAGTAAACATGTTGGATATCATGTTAGATGGATTTACACCGATTCTGTTGAGACCCGAGCAGTCGTCTTAATGCAAACCATGCTAGAAATCATGCTAGACAAGGCTTCACGCCGACATTGTTGAGACCTGATTGGTCATTTATTGCTATCATCACATGTGTTTCATTGACATTATATACTCATTCCTTTTATTGCATATCATATCATGTCTTAGTCTTGGAAATTGTTGTTTTACACATTATATCATTGATTCGGGCTAGTTCATGCATTGCGGAACCATGTGAGTGAGACTGGAGAGTGATGATTGAATGAGGCCGAGATCCTAATATTGATGACAATTGTGGGATCGGGCTGCACGCCGCAATATGTTATATTGATTATGCCCGGATTTGGCATATGATAGCGCTTGGGATGTAGGAGCCCCTCTGGAGTCTGTAACACACCCCTAATGAGCGTAGTGATATTTGAGGGATGGATCTTCCATGGACATGGATCTTTTCCGAAGTGGTTATGCTAGGGGATGGATTTTCCCCACGAGGCTAGATTGGCCTGTTTCCATTGGTACTGAGCGACTGAGGTTAGTAACGTGTGTACGTTTTCTGGGGTTGATCTTCCCTGGGCCGTTGAGCCATATACAGTACCGAGTGGTTGTGAGGTGTATCATTATTTGGAGATGGATCTTCTCCTTAGGGCTGGACCGGCCTTCCTCAGTACTGAGATACTTCTGTCTAATGTGTATGTATACTGTGATAGATCTTCCCTGGGCCATGTGAGCCATATACAGTACTGAGTGGACGACTATTGGAGAGTTTAACACATTGTGCATTTCATAATGTTGACGCATTGGCATGTACAAGAAATTGTGTTATAATTATCATGAACTGTCGCAATTGCATTTAGCATATTACTTGAACTGCTTTTATTATACTACAAATATGTCTACATTGTTGCTTAAAGGATTATGTTGTGAACCTGGAGGAATGGTCCGTCACTACCTCTCCGCCCACAATTTGGGCTTGTTACTTACTGAGCTGGTGTACTCACGTTACTCCCTGCACCTTGTGTGCAGATTCAAGTGCCAGGATTGAGTGAGAGCTGGTTTATTCTCTTTGGAGCACTTTGGAGATTTCAAGGTAGTCGCACGGCGTCCGCAACCTTGCCTTTCTCTTTAGTTAATCATGACTGATGACTCCGGATTTTGGAGCGATATTTATATGTTTTACCTAAGTTTATTTGTTTTGAGATGCTAAAATGGAAGATTAAGAAATACTGGTAAATATTGAATCAACGAAAGGTTTCTTATGTTATGTATAGTGAATCGGCTAGCCTAGTATCACAATAGACGCCATCATGGCCGGGTTGGTTTTCGGGTAGTGACAGTTGGTATCAGAGCCCTAGGTTATATAGGTCTCACCAGTGATGAGCAGATTTAGAAAAGTCTTGAGGATCGGTACAGAGACTTCTGTACTTATCTTCTAGAGGCTTAGGAACCCTTAGGAAAATCTCACATTCTTGAATTCTTGTCATGTGAATCTGTCGGTTCTGGTAACTAAATTTTGATTGTTTCATTCTCTAACAGATGGTGAGGACACGAACTACCGGTCATGATGATCAGCCACCAGTTGGGCCTGTGAGAGCCCAAGGCCGTGGTAGAGGGAGAGGTGTAGCCAGTGGAGCGACCAGGAAAGTACCTATGGACCCTCCAGTTATTCCAGATCAGGTCCCAGTCGCAGATGTTCTAGTTGGACCGTCTCAGGCACCAGTTGTGCCTATTGTTATTCCGGGTCTTCAGGAGACCTTGGCCCAGATTTTGACCGCATGCACCAGTCTTGCTCAGGAGGTCTCTATTTCTACATCAGTAACTACTTCTCAGGCTGGGGGAGGCACTCAGACTCCCGCCTCCCGTACACCCGAGCAGGTTGTTCGGGGACTCAAGACACCGGGGGCAGCCCCAGCCAGCCTGTTGCACCTGTTCAGGATTTGGTGATTCCCGTCATGCCAGATGACGAACAACGCAGGTTGGAGAGGTTTGGTAGACTTCAGCCCCCGACTTTCAGCGGTACTGAGGGCGAGGATGCCCAAGGTTTCTTAGACAAGTGTTAGAGGATGCTTCGTACAACAGGGATATTGGAGACTAGTAGGGTCTCGTTTACTACCTTCTAGTTTTTGAGAGCTTCCTTTACTTGGTGGGAGGCTTATGAGTGGCTTAGGCCGGTTGGTGAAGTGCCCCTTACTTGGCAGTAGTTTTCCACTCTCTTTTTAGAGAAGTATGTTCCACAGTCCCGCAGAGAGGAGTTGCGTAGACAGTTTGAGCAGTTGCGACAGGATGCGATTTTCAGAGCTTGCACATCATGCTATTTGGTTAGTCCCTACAAATAGAGATAGGATGAGGAGGTTCGTGGATGGACTCACATATCAACTTTGTATTCTTATGACTAGAGAGAGATTATCTGGTGCTACTTATGAGCAGGTTGTTGATATTGACCGGGAGATTGAGTCAGTCTGTCTCCAGGAGAGGGATGAGAGAGAGGCCAAGAGGCCTCAAGGATCTGGTAGTTTTGGTGGTGTTCTTTCAGGAGGACAGTTTCAAAACGGCAGAGGCCGTCCATTCAGGAAGGCTCAACCAGGTCGCTCAAGTTATCGTGGTGGACCAGCTGGTCGTGATCCTTACAGTTCGCATTAGGGCCACCCATCGTTCAGTGCTCTACCAGCTCAGAGTTCATTTTGTGCACCATTGATTCAGGGTTCATCTATGCCTGGTTCTTCTAGTGGTTATCCTAGTGCTAGGGGTTGCTTTTAGTGTGGAGACGCGGGTTATATCAAGAGGGTTTGTCCCCGTCTTACGGGAGGTACTTATCAGCAGAGGAGCCAGCCCGCGGCTTCAATCCGAGTTACTGCACCACCCGTCCAGGAAGCTAGGGGTGGGGGTCAGACAACTAAGGTTCACCCTAGAGGAGGAGGTCAGCCCGGTGGTGATCACGCCCGATTTTATGCACTTTCAGCCAAACCAGATGCTAAGGCTTCCAACATCGTGATCCCAGGTATTGTTTCAGTTTGCCACGAGATACTTCAGTTTTTATTTAATTTCGGTCCTTCATATTGATATGTTCATCATATTTTGTCCATTCTCTGGTTATGCCCCGTGAGTCTTTAGTTACATCTGATCATGTATTCGCCCCGGAGGCGATACTATTGTTATGGACCGCATATGCGCCAGTCATATGTGGTGCCTATTGGGGGTCTAGAGACCCGAGTGGATTTGTTATGGATCAGTATGGTCGACTTCGATGTGGTTTAGAAGGGGAAAATCTTTAATTCCTAGGTTGCTCGGACGAGTAGAGATGATTAGATAGATGATGTTACTTTTAGGTATGGCTCGATGTAGGTTTATGTTTCAGAAGATGCTCCGTGTCTTGATTTATGGGTACCTCATTACTGAGGTAACACTCTCCTTGTTGTTCCGCTGTGAGTATTCAAATTTGGCCTTGTAACACCTACGAATTGTAAGGGTATTCCTTGTGGCGTGATTGCATATCGGAGGAGTATTAGACATTCAGGCGACGGGGTGAGATCAGATATGTCATTTGTGTGCTTTGAAGGTTTGGGAACTAAAAACTCGGATGAGTAGACGATTTCATAGTGGAGAGCTGTAGAGACATAACTAAGGTTAATTGGATGATAGTGTATGTTGTTGATATTCAGTCAATTTTGGACCTTCGGAGGAATCATTTGTCGATTAGGTATGGCCGGATTGATTTGGGGTTCATTATTAGGACCATTAGGGATAGGTGTTTTTCACCGAGTCGGATTGATTGACTCCGTAATGCTATTGTGATGGGTATCAGTTAGTGGTTAGTAGGCTTATCTGTGCTCTGGGATGATCTAGGAGTTACCCATTCCTGCTTCGAGGAGCGGCGATTCGTTGGTTTTAGGAATGCATGGTGGGGTTCTATTGTGGTCTTATAGCGTAGTTTGAGTAAGGTAAAGTAGATGGGTATCGTAGGATTTAGACTTATTGTTTGTGTTCTTTCAAATTCGTGTGGCATGGTATTCCGATTTTCCTGTGGTTATGGTAATGTACTTTGAGTACTTGATATCGGGTTTCGCGTGGTTTTGATTTTGGAGCCAGGAAAAGCGTGGTATATAATATGGACCAACGCTGGGATGGGGTCCCGCATTGCAGCGAAATTATGATGATATATGAGCCTTGCGTGTTGGATTCCTGCATTTTGTTTCTTCGTTGTGTGAAGAGTTGTTAGAATTTCGTTGTGGTGATACCTGTTGGTCTCACGGGGCGGTTCTCTCGCTTGAGTAGATTTCTATGTTTGAGTTATGTGGGATATCATGTGATTTCACCTTGAGTTATGGTTATAGTTGGATACCATTTCTTCAGATTTATGCAGGGTGTGGATGCATGATTCTGACCTTATAGAAATGTTCATATGTGGAATTGGATTCTAAGGCTTATGGGGTAGGTTGGATGGCGAAATTTCAGATATGTTCTGTTATTAGGTCTATACGGGACAGGGTGACGTGGGGTCACCCCCGGGTGTGTGTAGGGTAAAGTTATTCGGCGGTTTGATGACTTTTGGAACAACTCTTGGAACGTTCGAGGACGAACATTTTTTTAAAGGGGGAGAATGTAACGAACTAGCCGGTTGTTCCGAGAGTTTAGCCCCGTTTTACCCCATTCCTGCTTCACGTTGTGTTGTTTAGCTCATTTATGTTATGTTGGCTCGGTTGGCTCAGGTTCGGAGTGATTGTAGAGAGAAATGAGACACTTAGTCTCTTAATTTTGGGTATTTAGTGGAAAAGTCAACTGGAAGTTGACTTATAAGATATGGTCTCGGAAAGTAGTTTTTATGATTCGAGTAGCTTCGTTAGGTGATTTGGGACTTAGGAGTGTGTTCGAAATGTTATTCGGAGGTCCATGGTAGAATTAGGCTTAAATTGGCGAAATTTGATTTTTGGCAATTTCTGGTCGGCAGTGGAAATTAGCTATCGAGGTCGGAATGGAATTACGAAAGTTGGAACAGGTTCGTGGTGTCAAATGGGATGTGTGTGCAAAATTTCAGGTCATTTAGACGTGGTTTGGTTAGTTTCGGCATCGTTGGCAAATTTCGGAAGTTTAGAAATTCTTAGGCTTGAATTTCGAGTAAATTCGGTGTTTTGGTGTTGTTTTGGGTGTTTCGAGGGTTCGACTAAGTCCGTGGGCTCGTGGGCCCGTGGGTCGGGTTTGAAAAAATTCGAAATTTGTGAGGTAATTTGATAATTTTGATGTGGGCTTTGCTCTTTTAGCATATATTAATGACATATTACTGATTTAGGTTAGATTCGGGGCATTTTGTGGCTTAGTCGAGCGGCAAGGGCATTTAGGAGTAGAGTTTTGGCTTGATTGAGGTAAGTAACACTTCCAAACTTGGTTCTGAGGGTTCAAAACCCCGAATCACGTGTTATGTGACTTGAATTGGGTGACCCACATGCCAAGTGATGGGCGTGCGGGTGTGCACCGTGAGAGTTGTAACCTAGTTCATTCCATGGCACTGTTTAGTGGTTCTTTCTTGTTTATATTTGTGCTTCTATCTATGTGATTAAAGTAAACATGTTGGAAATCATGCTAGATGGCTTTACACCGATCTTGTTGATACCCGAGCGGTCGTCTTAATGCAAACCATGCTACAAATAATGCTAGACAAGGTTTCACGCCGACATTTTTGAGACCTGATTGGTCATTTATTGCTGTCATCAAATGTGTTTCATTGATATTATATACTCAGTCCTGTCATTGCATATCATATCATGTCTCGGTCTCGGAAATTGTTGTTTTACACATTATATCACTGATTTGGGCTAGTTCATGCATTGTCAGCCCATGTTAGCGAGACTGGAGAGTGATCACTAAGTGAGGACGAGAGCCTGATATTGATGACAGTTGTGGGATCGGGATGCATGCCACAACATGTTATATTGATTATGCCTGGATCTGGCTTATGATAGCGCTTGGGTTGTAGGAGTCCCTCCGGAGTCTGTAACACACCCTTAGTGAGCGCAGTGATATTTGAGGGATGGATCTTCCCTGGACATGGATCTTGTCCGAAGTGGTTATGCTTGGGGATGGATTTTCCCCACGAGGCTGGATTGGCCTATTTCCATCGGTACTTAGCAATTGAGGTTAGTGACGTGTGTACGTATTCTGGGATGGATCTTCCCTTGGCTGTTGAGCCATATACAGTACTAAGTGGTTGTGAGGTGTATAATTATTTGGAGATGGATCTTCTCCTTAGGGCTGGATCGGCCTTCCTCAGTATTAAGAGACTTCTGTCTGATGTGTATGTATTCTGGGATGGATCTTTCCTGGGCCATGTGAGCCATATACAGTACTGAGTGGATGAGTATTGGAGAGTGGGAGCACATTGTGCATTTCATACTGTTGATGCATTGGCATGTACTAGAAATTGTGTTATAAATAACCTGAACTGCCGCAGTTGCATTTATCATATTACTTGAACTGCTTTTATTATACTACAAGCATGTCTATATTGTTTCTTAAAGGATTCTGTTGTGAGCATGGAGGTTTGGCCCGTCACTACCTCTCAGCCCACAGTTTGAGCTTGTTACTTACTGAGTTGGTGTACTCACGTTACTCCCTGCACCTTGCGTGCAGATTCAGGTGCCAGGATTGAGTTAGAGCTGGTTTACTCTCTTTGGAGCACTTCGGAGATAGCAAAGTAGCTGCACGGCGTCCACAGTCTTGCCTTTCTCCTTCCTATTTAGTCATTTTCTTGTTTATTCTTAGACTTGTTGTATTAAGGGAACTGTACCGAATTTTATATTTCCTTTTAGTTGCTCATGACTGATGACTCCGGATTTTGGGGCGGTATTTAAAAGTTTTACCTAACTTTATTTGTTTTACCTAACCCATCCTGATGTAGCCTTAGAAGAAAGACCCAATGTCATCTGAACAACTATAATGCAAATAATATCTATGAATGGAACATAGATGATTGTTCTGAATACAATATTCTGGCCAAGTTACAAAAAATGACTATGGTAGCTATTGCGTACCGAACATCTCATAACTGTTCTGACCAGCTTACTACCCATGTCTTAGTAGAAAGTTTCACAGGTCAACTTAAGGGATGGTGGAATATCCATCTTAGCGAAGAAAAAAAAAACAAATTCTCTTAAGTGTCCGAGTTGATTCAACGGGAGAACCAATTCGTAAGGATGGGTTTACCATTCCTGATTCAACCAACACTCTGATTTATACCTTTATCAAAACATTCATAGGTAGTCCAGATATCTTTAGGGTAAGATCTTCTAAGATACTTAACAACCTTAAGTGTAAAACTCTTTCTGATTTAAGATGGTATAAAGATTCCTTTCATACCCGAATCTGTGAAAAACCTGACAGAAATCTCCCATACTGGAAAGAAAAATTCCTTGATGACGCCAAATCATCTTCGTCCCAGTCTAGTCAAGAGGAACCTGCAGTTAATGTTCTCTCCAAAGAACAAGATCTTCTTCTTGAAATAACAAGCAATCTCCAAGACTCAGATCAAAAGAAGTACTATCTTTAACAATTCAAATAATGCTATAGATAAGCCTTCTACATCTTTCTCTAGTGTCTTTTCAAATCATCCTCAAGTTGCCAATACCTATAATATTACTGAGATCCTCAGTAGATTCCCTTACCAAAAAACTAAAGTAGTAACTATCCAAGACCTCCAAACCGAAATAACATTTCTTAAGGAAGAAATTTGAGAGATTAAGGCTAGACAAGAATTAGATCGTCTTGTTCTACAACAGCTCTCTACCAAACTTGAAGAGCCTAAACTAACTGAAGCTAAGCCGGTTGAAAAAGAAGTTTTTATCAACCACCTCTCCAGAATTTCCATAAGAAAATGGCATATTAGGGTCATCCTAATTATCAATAAGTCATTTACCTTGGATATTATTGCCTTATTTGATACAGGTGCCGATCTCAAATGTATACAAGAAGGCCTTATTCCATCCAAATTCTTTGAAAAAGTCAAAGAAGGTCTTAGAGCTGCCAACGGCAAAAAACTTGGAATTAACTTCAAACTCTCCAATGTTGAAGTTAGAACCTCCATAGATAATTCTCCATTGTCAGCCTCAAATTATTTAATATTAGTAAAAGACATTACTAATCCAATTATATTAGGTACTCCTTCATCGAGGAACTCATACCTTTTATGGTAACAAAACAAGATATTCTAATCGAACGTGTAGGAGGTAGAACAATTCTTCCTTTTGATAGACTGCCAATAACAAAGCTCTTGTCTACCATAAGAAGTAAATAAGCAAAAATCAATTTTTAAAAGAAGAAGTAGCATTTCAAAGGTTACAACAACAACTTCGAGATTCTTCTCTCCAATCCAAGATAAAAACATTCGAAACCAAAATCCAAAGAGAACTTTGTGCTGATTTACCTACAGCCTTTTGGAATCGCAAGAAACACATTGTTAGACTCCCTTACGAAGATGACTTTGATGAAAAAACCATCCCACAAAGGCTCGTCATATCCAAATGAATCACGAGCTAACCATTCATTATACAAAACAAATGAATGATCTTCTTGACAAACACATCATCTCTCCAAGCAAATCCCCTTAGAGTTGTGGTACCTTTTGCATCAATAAAAACTCTGAGATTGAACGAGGTGTTCCTCGATTAGTCATCAATTATAAACCTTTAAACAAAGCACTTCGTTGGATTAGATACCCTATTCCAAACAAGAAGGATTTACTTCAACGGCTTTATGCTTCAATTATCTTTTCAAAATTCGATTTAAAATCAAGATTTTGATAAGTTCAAATAGATTCCAAGGAAAGATCTAAAACTGCTTTTACAGTACCATTTGGGCAATACAAATGGAATGTAATGCCATTTGGTTTAAAAAATGCTCCTTCCGAATTTCAAAGCATAATGAATAATATTTTTAATCCTTTTTCACAATTTATTATTGTTTATATTGATGATGTTTTAGTATTTTCTACTAGCATATATCAACATTTTAAACATATAAAGGTTTTCGTTAATGTTATCATAGAAAATGGATTATTTTATCAAAAATTAAATATAGTCCTTTTCAAACCAACATCCGATTTCTTGGGCATAATATCGAGCAGGGAACCATTGTCCGTATTCAAAGTTCTATATAATTTGCTGACAAATTTCCTGATCAAATTCTAGATAAAACCCAGCTCCAAAGATTTTTAGGATGTGTTAATTATGTATCAGATTTCATTCCAAGCCTTAGCAATTTGCTAAAACCTCTACACGCTAGGTTGAAAAAACCTCGACCTCAGTGGACTTCGGTCCACACCAATATTATCAAAGAAATCATACTGAAAGTCAAGGACCTTCCTTGCTTGTCTCTTCCTGATCCTTCTGCATTTAAAATAGTTGAGACTGATGCATCAGACATTGATTATGGTTGCACATTAAAGCAGAAAAAGGATGGCAAAGAACAAATTGTTGCATTTTCATCAAAACATTGGAATAATTTCCAAAAAAATTACCCTACAATTAAAAAATAAATATTAGCAATTGTTTTATGCATTTCTAAATTTCAAGTTGATTTATTAAATCAAATTTTTTTGTTAAGAATTGATTGTAAAGCTGCGAAATCCGTTTTACAAAAGGATGTACAAAATCTTGCTTCTAAACATATATTTCTAGATGACAAGCTATTTTATCTATTTTTGATTTTGATATAGAATATATCAAAGGGAGCTCAAACTGTATTTCGGATTTTCCTACCTGAGAATTCTTGCAGGGCAAATAAAATGCATAGAAAAAAGAAAGAAGAAGTTTCAGATCCTCCAATACCTACTCCTCCTTCACCCAAGGAAAATATTACCGAAACAGTACCCAAACAGTCTGCTACATATGTTGTTTCCAAACAACATACCATTTCAAATGACTCCAAGTAACTCTCAAAAGGCGTAGCTGGATTAAGCCAGCCCAAATACAGAAAACCATCAGACAATGCCATGAGCAGAGTCCCCCAAATTCATATAATAGAAAGTTTAGGACCCATCCCAATTTCCAGTACAAAAAGTTGGGCAGACCTAGTTGAGAAAGAAAAATCTCAACAAGCTCAAACCCAACTAGAAGAGACCATGACTTCTCCTTGGACAGAAGAAGAATTCATGCAATGGTACAAACTCATGGGAATTAATGATCATATGACCATGCCTGGCCTATTTAAAAAACAATTGAGAAATCAGTACCAATTGTATAAAAATTATAGTTCCAAGGTCGCGGCACAAAGCCACGCATCTTCTTCGAACACCATGGTGGCCCAAAGTCACACAGTTTCTTCAAATCCTGTGGCTGGTAAAAGCACCACACATAAAATATTGGAGGCTACTAGCCCTATTGCAGGTACGGGAAGTCTATCCAACATCCCAAAAACCACAACCAATCAGGAACTTTCTTCACCAGTGCCATAACCTATTTCTTCAAACAAAAGCTCCTCTTCCGAGGAAACTACTTATATTAAGAACGAAAGTGTCTATCCACTCATCCAAATTGAACAAGAGTTCTAGCATTCCAACCCCCAATAGGTAGCTACTAAAATACTTTTGCCTTCGGCCAATTTCGTTCAAAATACGCATAAACATACCCAAAAATACTATGAGTTCATTCTCACAGATACCAGGTCCTGCTTGTTTAAGCCCCATAAAGAAAAACAAATCCAATCATATGTCACGCACACTACGATGTTGATTAACAAAATAATCTCACCAAAAGAATGGGGAACCCATCGAGCAAAATACAAAAGACTTTCTTAGCCTTTACATCTGCAACTTTACAGTTATTACGACTACCAGGCAGCATGGATGAATGCTTTCACCTTCCAAAACCAACTTGGAAAGCATTCGTGGTTCATCCTTTGGGGTAAACAATTAACCTCCAATTTTCCTTAGTGGTTTATACACCAATGGTGATCTGCATATAGTCATAGAGCTGAATTTCTCCCAGCACCAGTAAATGAAGGTTATGATTATTTCTGCCACAAATTTTCTAGCGAGCAGCAGATAACCATGCTCCTCCAATTTTCCCACAAATTTCATATCTCATGGATATACTCTCAAAAGTTTTTCTTCCACAAGCCAGAAGGACATAAAAGAGTACCGTGGTTAGCCTCCAAGGCCATTGCAAGTGGTACAAAATGTGGGATTCATTCGAAGCCTATGTGCCAGCAGTAGAGAAGTGGTTTCTATCTATCCGAAGTATCTATCTATAACAAATGCTTCCCAAATATTATTTTTACAACAAAAGTCCATTGCAAACGCACAACTAGCCGGTTCCAGCAGTAGGCTTGATTTTATTCACAAATAGGAAAAATTCTTGATTCTCTTAAGAATCAAATTCCAGGTCAATAAAATCAAGCCTCTTTTGTGTGACAAATCATCATCATCATCATCATCAGAAGACCCTGATTTAATTTTTTGAAAAATTAATCAGAAATTACATCAGCATGACAACTATGACAGCACAATGACATCATAGATGTCATCATCCATGACATCTGCTAGCACTTACCCCTAATGACATCATGGATGACATTAGAAAACACTATGTAATTTTTAGTTTTTGGCTATTCACTCCATATCACTTGTAAAACATACCTTACACTACACCTTGAGAAAGAATTCTTTCTCTCTCTCTCTCTCTCTCTCTCTCGAGTTGGTCAAAGCTCTCTCTCTAAATATGTTATAAGTTTTTAACTTGTATAATCAATTTTTGTATTTTCAATAACATTAAAGTTTTTATTTAATTTGCTCTTTCTCACTAACTCCATTTACATTACTCTGCATTATGGTCGGTTATACCGCCTAATTTACTGTCACGACCCAAAATCCATAGGGTCGTGATGGCGTCGGACACCATTGTCAGGCAAGCCAATCATTAAATATTTAAGTTAAATTTCCTATTTTAACATTTTTAAAATCATTACCTTTCACTTTATTACATGATAACTGAATAAAATCCACTAAGTAAATACTACAGTTAATATTCCATTTTTACAAAATACATCCCAAACACATCCCAGAACCCGGTGTCACAAGTGCATGAGCGAATTCTAAGAATTTCACAAATACTACAAAGCTTGTCCGAAATACAAATTGGACAAGGAAGTTAAAATGAAAATAAATACAATATGAGGGAGACTCTATCGGCTGCGTGTCGCCTCCGGATGATGCAGCTCACCTAAGTCTCCAAACCGGCCACATCGCTGTGATAGTACCTGTGCAACAAAATGCACAACAAGTATAGCATGAATACAAAAACAACATGTACTCAGTAAGTATCCCACCTAACCTCAGAGAGGTAGTGACGAGAGGTCGAATTAGACACTTGCTAGAAGTCAATTTAGTATAATCAAGTGAGACACTAAGCATGAATGACATAGGCAATTTATTAAAATGAGGAATAAATAATATCAACTCCTTCCACATTTAACACTTTAAATCTTCGTCATTTCAGTTGACAATTTTAAAAAATAATCAGGGATAAGAAACATCAGACTTATTTCACCATTTACACATCAATTATTCTTCTTCTTAACTTGCCATTAAAACTTCTTTAGGCCGATAAACATGTATAATTCACAAGAAATACGCAGCATTTAACATGCACAAACAAAGTGCCGAGGGTCGAACGATGCGGACCAACAATAATAAACCGTGCACTGTTGAGGGTCGAGCGGCTCGAACCATATATGCATCTATCTTTCCCGCTCATGAATCGGTCATGCGACGCAGTTATACATAAATACAGGGTTATCCTGCTCGTGAATCATACATGCGACTCAGGCACCCATAGTTACACATATTCACACAATAAGTCCACATTTTTATCAAGAAAGCAGTTACCCAGGAAAGTGGTAAAATTCTTCTTAAAGGAAAACGAAAAATAGCATTTAAATCTTTGTTTTGAAACTCATTTGCCAAGTTTAATAATATTCAATAATATAACCTTTTCAGGAATACAATTATCCACGGAGGAATCAGTTCTCTTTCTAAATGATTAAGAACGGTATACTCTAGCCTTCTTAGGAAATAAATTACCAAATCAATAGAACTATCAGTCTAACATTATTTGCAGGATCACATGATATTTTATTGACAAGGTCACTAGTACGACAAGTAAAGCATGCTAGTCGGTCCTAGATTACCCGGACATGGCATAATAGTAGCTACGCATGGACTCCCATCACCTCGTGCGTACGTAGCCTCTGCAGATAGTAGCACATATTTAATTAGTTCACCTAGAGGGGATAATTCCCCCTTACAAAGTTAGAAAGGAGACTTACCTCGCTCCGAAATTCAATAACCGGCTTCCAAGACCTTCCGACGACTCCAATGGACGCACAACGCCCCAAAACTATCCCAGTAACGACAAACCAATGAAAATATACTCTAATATTTGCAACAATTCAAATAATATAAACTCCCATCTCCACTTAAGAAATTGACCAAAACGCCCTCGAGCCCACGGGCCCGGATTCCAAAATATCTCGAAAATATACCCTACCCATAGTCTTACTAGCTCAAATATACAATTTACTCAAATATTCATGCTCAATTGGTGGTAAAAATCCATTTTGCCAAATTTCTAGGTTTTCTTCAAAATTCCTAATTTTCCACAATTTTTCATGTTCAAATCCATGCATATACCTTGTATTTAACTTGAGATGAGTTGGAATAACTTACCTTGTGATCCTTGACGAAATTCCCTCCTTGAAGCTCCCCAAAATCGCCCATGTCAAATGAAAATAGGAGAAAATGAGCCAATTGCTCGGTTATAAAACATACACTACCCAGGCCGATATCCGCACCTGCGATCCACATCTCTCACCTGCGACACCGCATGTGCACCCAAAATCTTGCACCTGCGCCCCATTGTTCGCATCTGCGCCTTCACAGGTGAGGAAATTACATCGCACCTGTGCTCCCAGCAAAGCCAGCACAATCTCGCACCTGCAGCTCCGCACTTGCGACCAAAGTCTCGCAGGTGCGGTCACACAAGATGACAGCAACCTCAGCACTTCTTCAAACTCCAAACTTGATTTGTTAACCACCCGGAATCAACTCGAGGCTCCCGGGACCCCGTACAATTACACCAACATGTTCCAAAACATAATGGGGACCTTCTCGAGGCCTCAAATCACAACAAACAACGCCGAAATCACGAATCGCACTAAAACTCAAACTTTATGAACTTGAAATTTCAAACTTCCACATCCGATGCCGAAACCTATCAAATCACCTCCGATTGACCCCAAATTTTGCACACAACTTATATTCGACATTACGGACCTACGCCAACTTTTGAAATCGCATTCCGACCCCGATATCAAAATTTCCACTTCCGCTCAGATTTCTCAAAAACCTTCAAATTTTTATCTTTAGCCAAATGACTTCAAAATAACCTATGGATATCCGAATTCACTTACGATCGCACTCCCAAATCCAAAATGACCATAGAAAGCTTTTCCCAGGCTCGGAATCCCAAATGGACATCAATATATCACTGAGATGCACTTCAAGCGAGACTTAGGAAATTTCTTCGAAAATGCTAACTTCCATAATATACGCCGAAACAATCCTGGGTTATCCAAATCCTGATCCAGACATACGCCCAAGTCTGAAATCATCATACGAACCTGCAGGAACCTTCAAACCCTGATTCGAAGGTCGTTTACTAAAAATTCCAATCTTAGTCAATTTCTCCAACTTAAGGCTTCTGAAATGAGAATTTTCTTTCCAATTTGACTCCGAACTTCCCGAAATTCAACTCCGACCATGCCCACGAGTCATAATACCTACAATGGAGCTTCTCATGACTTCAAACCGCGGAACGATGCGCTGGAGCTCAAAACGATCGGCCAGGTCGTTATATTCTCCCCCACTTAAACAGACGTTCGTCCTCGAACGTGCTAAGAACTGCTCTGGAGTTATCTAAACTCACTGTTTAACAAATCGAGCACCTACCCATGGTACCACAACCCAGTTGAGCACATTAGCTTGATCAAACCTGAAGATTTCTTCTTTTATCCATATAATAAGCTCAAAATCCAGTTCCAACACCTGAAATTTCTCTGCCAGGCCTAGTTCCAATATATAAACATCATATCAACTACCACACAATATACAAGAACATGACTGCATGCCTTTGCAAAATTAGCACCATGCACCGCATAATTCATCATCTGACCGCAATGACACTCCCTGAACCTTAATAGCCTAAATTCTACGAATCTGATGCTCCCAATGCACCTTACAATATATATACATACATCCTGCTATAATGCTGACGATACCACCACAACGGATGAGATGTGTACAAATTCATAATCAACTGTCGAGTTAACAAATCATTGAATATCTCCTCTTGACTAGAATCATCACCTCATTATGAACCGAATAATGGTATTTGTCCTTTAATATACTTCACAAAATCTTATGGCACTGATCCCTGGTCCAATAATCTCCTCTCACACAGTATGAACTGCTCAGACAACAAATCACCCCAAACATGACCAACAGTCTCACATGATATCACATCGCGCTAATAGGCCACAATTCGAACATGATACATAAGGAAATGACTCATTAAGGGACTACTCAACTCACGTAACTAATATGGACTTTCCTCAGAAAATAGGAAGTAAAAAACAGAAAATAGATATAGGAGACCGTACTCAACATCACACTGTTACGGCGTGCAACCCGATCCAAACATAAAATTTACATAAGAAGATACACACCGAGCTAAATTTCTCATTACCACAAAATAGCGAACATCGGTCACAAGCACGCTAAGTGCACAATACCATCCTGGGGAGACTGATAGAGCCATACGCTACAAAACTAAAGCACAACCGAGGTGCGATACATAATCTGAATCTCAAGAGATATCATGCTCACGTATCATCATCACTATGTGGGAACTCAACACATAGGAAAATATCAAGACGTTTCCCAACTCACACGGCACAACATAATATCCCATAAGATGAACGAAGACGGAACAATATCTGTTGTTCTAATACCTTTCCATGAAAAGCGCTATAGCGAGCGAACCCGCCTGACTCATACGGAGCCTATAATCATATTTAAACCCATCCACAAACATCGAGAATACCTTGCTCGCACCGAACTAGGCTAATATCTTTACCTGGGTCCATATTAACCCACTTCCTCTCATAATACGTAAGAACAACCATCATAGCCGGGACCCAAAATCCACAACCAAATGAACCAAACACCTTCCAGGCATAAATTCTCAAATAAGCAATATTACACTTCTTTATACTCAGTCCAAATCTTCAATCCATTAAGTGACTATATGTCACACTCATACGATCATCCCGTGGTCACTCTCCCATGACCTTCCATACAAGGTAGCAAGTCTGCACACCTACCACTGACCATACTAACGCTGCAAAACACATCAAGAACCCATGACCAGGGTACAAAGCCTCTTTCACTGAATATCGATCTCAGGTGACACTGAAGATAACACCAGCTTACTCTGAACTTTCAAATCCCTTTTTCTTGCTCGCCCGAGCTCATGACTTCCTTGCCAACAGCGAACCGCAATCTTGATCCCTAATTTCAATTACATACTGCTAACTGCACCTAACATGCCAATATGATATTGCACAAGAATTCCTTCATAAATCCTGAACCACTGATAGGGAAAACACCTCATCATATAGAAACCGCTTACTTACCTCAATTCAAGAGAATAATAACAACTCAAGTGAATTCTCACAATCACCCAACATGCAAATCCTTAAGTAGTGGTCTGACCCACCATAAACCTTCCGGGATCCGCCTACACCTGACAGGCCATAGCACTCGAATGCTCCCGCCTGAAATCTATTACGATGGCCGACAAGTCCTGCACATACCGGCCCAAACCACATGCATAATATAATTACCCTGACGAAACTGATCACTACCGTACGTGTGCCATTTCAACCATGGCTAATCAATCTATCTTCTTTTAATCATCCTCAATTGTCTCAAGAATAATAGTAACTTCCTTCAACTTATAGAAAACTCAACCCTCACTCATCCCGAGTGACCTTGATTCACGAGACCATGCTGCCTAAATCCCACAAACCGTCTCATACCCAAATTGTGTGCATTCACATCTCCGACCGATATATCCATCCTGATAATCTTTCTACAAATCCGGAGTTTACTCCTCTCACTCCCCAATACTATCCTGCACGCTGAAAATAGCATAGAACACTCCAATTATTTTCCCCTTTCTCTGAAATTATACTGCAAAAGCTAAATTCTTAATCATACTGCTAGTTTTAACCCTTAAACACCGCGTTCTTAACTTCCAAATTTACTAGGACCGCTATTGAGAGTCACCCACTCTGACTGGCCCCGAATACAATCAACTTCAAGGATTTTCTAGCACATGAAAACCCTTTTCAATGAAGCACGTGACTGAGTCACTACCCTAACAACTCGCATATTCCTTAAGCATAAATTCTGAATCTTCCAAAGCCTAACCCTGGTCCAACAGGGCCAACTTTTGCGCACATTCATCAAATCCCACGCACAATCACCATTTTACTCTTCTCCCTTAGCTGTAATAACTTGCCAACACGCTGACAATCCGCAACCCCATGATAACACACTCCTACAACCAAACTGCAGGTGGTGGGACTCTCCCACTTAGCCCGAACCTACTCCTTGCACCACTCTAGACCCTGTTGAGATCTTTTCTCCTTTGCTAACATGATCTTGCTCAACCAATCCGTCCAATCCTTCCAAATTCTCTTGTTAGCACTCCCTAAATACTCAAATTGCCTAGCATCATTTACACATTCTTCCTTTTACCGAATAGCCACCAGAATCCCTCGCAGAAAATTTCCAACCATGCAACCGCTAACCTATTCACAAGAGATAACCCACCTGTGGAAATCACCAACTGACACCTTCCAACGAAGCTGAAATGCACACTCTCTGCAACATCAATACCCCATCCTAAGCCTGCTCTCATTCACCAACTTTACTAGTTTGTCCGCTCCTCATGGACATCTACTAAATGCGCCACAACATCTTAAAATTCACCGCCACATTGTGTCCTTCTTCATTCCTAACAACTACTCCCTGTTGTATCCAACCTTTCGCCGAAATAACCCACATTTTGACTTAAGCTCGAGGACCCAATCACCATCCACTAAAACTCTCAAACTTTCCCTCAAGGTAGGCAACTATCTTACCACTGAACTCCTGTGATACGCTGCCACTCTCCCCCTTGTTAAACTCATTCCTTTAAACAACTACCTGACTTACGTCCTTACACCTGGCCTTTTAGAAATTTAGCCTCCACCTGACACTTCTCACATATCTTCCTTCGTCGTATGCTGTCCAATTCAATATCATTCTCTGTAGATCTTACAATAGTAGATCACCACGACTTGAAACTCTCCGAGGATCATCTTTGTCGAGCTGCCTTCATTAGAAATAACTATTCAGTCCTGAACCACCACACACCATGATCTCTAACAACCGCTTCTTCAATACTTCTTCACAACACTCTAACCCAATGCAACCGAAGAAACCATAGCACCGACAGACTTAACACATTTCATTCGACCAATGACGACGATATCACATCACAGGTGAATATCCCACCTCACTTGAAAACACAAAGTCTTACTGCTTTATCAATCCAAAACCTGACCATTTATAGTCCAAATGCCTTTCCTCTGCCGGAACTAAAATGCTGAAATCACGCCCTGAGAAGGCCTCCCTTCAAGCCATTAATCACCCCCAACATATGGGCAAGCATTCTATCATCATATCAACATCACGCGATAACCAATCATAAGAATCATCACAACCAGAGCATAACCTCAAAGTTCCCAGAGTCACAGCTACTGGCTGAAACAACATATTACTCCTCCGTAGAACAACGACAATAGCCTCAGCCAACTATACATGGAAAACATCTCGCACCATGTCCGTAGAGCCATTTAAATTACTTAAACCCACGATTCATAGCAAGTGCTTCGCGACGCGTAAGATTGAGTAGGAAGAAACATAGGCATGAGCCTTAAAGGAATCACATTGCACGATGAGGAATCAAGAAGGGAAGTACACCTAACATCCCTTTAGCCTCTCGAAGATAAGTACAGACGTCTCCGTACCGTCCGCAAGACTCTACTAGACTTGATCATGACTCGTGAAACCTAAGGGAACCTAGAGCTCTGATACCAAGTTGGCACGAACCAAAATCCATAGGGTCGTGATGGCGCCGTACACCATTGCCAGGCAAGCCAATCATTAAATAGTTAAGTTAAATTTCCTGTTTTAGCATTTTTGAAATCATTACCTTTCACTTTATTACATAATAACTAAATAAAATCCGCTGAGTAAATACGACATTCAATATTCCATTTTTATAAAATACATCCCAAACACATCCCAGAACCCGGTGTCACAAGTGCATGAGAGAATTCTAGGAATTTCACAAATACTACAAAGCTTGTCCGAAATACAAATTGGACAAGGAAGTTAAAATGAAAATAAATACAATATGAGGGAGACTCTATCGGCTGCGGGTCGCCTACGGATGATGCAGTTCACCTAAGTCTCCAAACCGGCCACATCGCTGTGATAGTACCTGTGCAACAAAATGCACAACAAGTGTAGCATGAGTACGAAAACAGCATGTACTCAGTAAGTATCCCGCCTAACCTTAGAGAGGTAGTGAGAAGAGGTCGAATTAGACACTTGCTAGAAGTCAATTTAGTATAATCAAGTAGACACTAAGCATGAATGGCATATGCAATTTATTAAAATCAGGAATAAATAATATCAACTCCTTCCACATTTAACACTTTAAATCTTCGTCATTTCAGTTGACAATTTAAAAAAATAACCAGGGATAAGAAACATCAGACTTATTTCACATTTTACACATCAATTCTTCTACTTCTTAACTGGCCATTAAAACTTCCTTAGGCCGATTAACATGTATAATTCACAGGAAATACGCAGCATTTAACATGCGGAAACAAAGTGCCGAGGATCGAATGACGCGGACCAACAATAATAAACTGTGCACTGACGAGGGTTGAACAGCTCGAACCATAGATGCATCTATCTGCCTCGCACGCGAATCGATCATGCGACGAGGTTATACATAAATACAGGGTTATCCTGCTCGCGAATAATGCATGCGACTCAAGCACCCATAGATACACGTATTCACACAATAAGTCCACATTTTTATCAAGAAAGCAGTTACCCAGGAAAGTGGTAAAATTCTTCTTAAAGGAACACGAAAAATAGCATTTAAATCTTTGTTTTGAAACTCATTTGCCAAGTTGAATAATATTCAATAATATAACCTTATCAGGAATAAAATTATCCACAGAGGAATCAATTCTTTTTCTAAATGATTAAGAAAGGTATACTCTAGCCTTCTTAGGAAATAAATTACCAATTCAATAGCATTATGAGTCTAACATTATTTGTTGGATCACATGATATTTTATTGACAATGTCACAAGTACGATAAGTAAAGCATGCTAGTGGGTCCTAGACTACCCGGACATGGCATAATAGTAGCTACGCACGGACTCCTGTCACCTCGTGCGTACGTAGCCCCCGCAGATAGTAGCACATATTTAATTAGTTCACCTAGGGGGACAATTTTCTCTCACAAAGTTAGAAATGAGACTTACCTCGCTCCGAAATTCCACAACCGGCTTCCAAGCCCTTCCGACGACTCCAATGGACGCACAACGCCCCAAAACTATCCTAATAACGACAAACCAATGAAAATATACTCTAGTATTTTCAGCAATTCAAATTAAATAAACGCCCATCTCCGCTTAAAGAATTGACCAAAATGCCCTCAGGCCCACGTGCCCGAGTTCCGAAATTTCTCGAAAATATATCCTACCCATAGTCTTACTAACTCAAATATACAATTTACTCAAATATTCATGCTGAATTATTGGTAAAATCCATTTTACCAAATTTCTAGGTTTTCTTCAAAATTCCCAATTTTCAACAATTTTTCATGTTCAAATCCATGCATATACGTTGTATTTAACTTGAGATGAATTGGAATAACTTACCTTGTGATCCTTGACGAAAATATCTCCTTGAAGATCCCCACAATCGCCCATGCCAAATGAAAATAGGAGAAAATGAGCCAAGTGCTCGGTTATAAAACATACACTGCCCAGGCCGATATCCGCACCTGCGATCCACATCTCGTACCTGCGCCCCATTGTCCGCATCTGCGCCTTCGCAGGTGCGGAAATTACATTGCACCTGCGCTCCCAGCCAAGCGAGCACAATCTTGCACCTGCGGCGCCAAAGCCGCACATGCGGCCAAAGCCTCGCAGGTGCGGTCACACAAGATGACAACAACCTCAGCACTTCTTCAAACTCCAAACTTGATCCATTAACCAGCCAGAATTCACTCGAGGCCCCCGGGACCCCGTCCAATTACGCCAAACTGTTCCAAAACATAATACGGACCTGCTCAAGGCCTCAAATCACAACAAACAATGCCGAAATCACGAATCGCACTAAAACTCAAACTTTATGAACTTGAAATTTCAAACTTCCACATCCGATGCCGAAACCTATCAAATCACGTCCGATTGACCAAAAGTTTTGCACAGAAGTCATATTCGACATTACGGACCTGCTCCAACTTCCGGAATTGCATTCCAACCCCGATATTAAAATTTCCACTTCCGATCGGATTTCTAAAAAAACTTCAAATTTCTATCTTTAGCCAAATGACTTCAAAATAACCTACGGATATCCGAATTCACTTCCGATCGCTCTCCAAACTCAAGAATCACCATACGAAGCTTTTCCCAGGATCGAAATCCCAAATAGACATCAATATATCACTGAGATGCACTTCAACCGAGACTTAGGAAATTTCTTCGAAAATGCTAACTTCATTAATATACGCCGAAACGCTCCCGGGTTATCCAAAGCCCGATCCGGACATACGCCCAAGTCCGAAATCATCATACGAACTTGCAGGAGCCTTCAAATACCGATTCGAAGGTCGTTTACTCAAAATTCCAATCTTTGTCAATTTCTCCAACTTAAGGTTTCTGAAATGAGAATTTCCTTTCCAATTTGACTCCGAACTTCCCGAAATTCTACTCCGACCATGCCCACGAGTCATAATACCTGAAATGGAGTTCCTCATGACTTCAAACCGAGGAACCCGCGCTGGAGCTCAAAACGACCGGTCGGGTTGTTACATTTACATTATCGCAATGTATTTACATGGTTGGCTCTGCCCCATAAATGTCTTTATTTGCACTCTAATTTTTCTACAGATTTAATTATTTTTATTATTACTTGCTTTATCTCCTTAAATTTATTCATGTTCCCCTAATCTTTTAGGGGCTTTGCTTCCGGTCCCCTTGGTATCAGAGCCATGGGGGATGTAAGGATTATTATTCTTGTTTTTAACTTGCTTTTATGTGGTATTGTTATATCAGACTTAGATCTATAGATATATGGCTTCTTTTATATATCTTTCTTAAATCTTATGTTTTGTTAAGAAGATCTCTTAAAGATGTCACTATGATCCCTCCGGATTTACACTATGGGCAGTTTTTCTGAGAAAAGTGGATATGATAATTCTCAGTTGGCTTATAGATGGTTATTTATAACCTTTGGGTCATCCTAAATAACAATTTCTTAAAGAGTTAATAGATTTAATTATTATACATTAGAGAAGACATGTATTCATATATTTAAGTATTAGTATAATATATTTTTCTAGCGAAAGGAATTCAAGTGAACCTCCTTTAATACACCCCTAATGCCTAGACCTCAAACTTAAACCCACCTCTCACTTTCCAGAAAGCGTAAGAAGAAAGAACAGTAAAACGAACATTATAGTGTTAATGGTGTAAAAACTAATTATATTATCAGTATATATAAATTTAATAGACAAACTATATACTGAATAGTGCAAATACTCACTCATGCTTCGGTTGGTTGGGGTCGGAGCATCAAGATCCACCATAACCTTAAAAAACAAGCGAAATTCCAACATGTCTTGATAAATATTTCCAGAATAAGAAAACTATATAAAAAAATTACGAAGCCCTAGATTATACACTTGCTTGTGTACAGCTAGTGCAAAGGAACAAGAAACAATGGTTTATGGTTTGCCTCTGTTTTATTTTATATAATGTTATTTGACTGGACACCATAGTTTAAGAATGAAAGAATTAAACAGCTTTTTGTACATACATAGTTTAAGAATGAAAGAATTAAACAGCTTTTTGTACATAACAAAAGTATCATAAGAACTCGTTCTCTTAATCACGTCATGATATTTCTATGATTATAAGAAAATGTTGTTAGGGGTAAATTAAAGAGATCCCATATAGAAAGACACAACTCTCACGTTCCTGTCTGAAATCCATAGAAATCTATGCTTTTCGAAGAAAAGTCCGTTTGAAGCATTTCTAGTAATGGTTTCAATATAGAAAGGTGTTAATCTTCGTAGAACAAATAAAAATAGAAAGACCAAAAAAGTAATATATAAAATGAATATAGGATGTTTACCAGAGTGTAAAAGGTGCAAACATCCGCCCCTCCAATAACATGTCATGACATTTCTATGGCTAATTATTAAAGGTAATATAAAAAATTCACAGATAGAAAGACAGAAATCTCATGTGTCCATCCGAAATCCGTCGAAAACCTTAGCTTTCTGACGAACTGATGGTGGTTTCAATACAGAAAGGTGTTATCTTTCGTAGAGCAGATAAAAACATAAAGAAATTAACAGGAAGACGAAAAGACTGATATATAAAATGAATATATGATGTTTAGAAGAGTGTAAAAGGTGCAAACATCTAGCCCTTGAAGAACATGTCATGACATTTCTATGGCTTTAAAAACATATTTTTAAAGGTTAAATTAAAAAATCACAGTTGAAAGACACAATTCTCACGTGTCCATCCGAAAAAACCTAGGCTTTCCGGCGAAAAGTCTGTCACAACATTTCTAATAGTGATTTCAATACAGAAAGTTGTCATTCTTCACAGAATATACAAAACCAGAAAGACGAAAAGAGTGATATATAAAATGAATATAGGATATTTACCGGAGTGTAAAAGTTGCAAGCATCTGCCTCTCCATTCTCAATCCTAGGCTGGTGAATAACCAGAGAAGGCCTAAACTCACAGCCAATAATAACCTCTCTACTGTTATAAACCACTCTTAGGTCAATAGATCTTGTAAATGGATCAAAAACATCTCCAATCACTCTACCAAGTACCAATGTGTCTCTTCCTCTCGACATTTTGATACTAACACTTTTGCTTAGATGAGATTTATTTCTTCCTTTAATACAATTTCTTGCATGAACTCAATGAACATAAGCAAAGGGTGTAGCTAGATGTGACTTTTATAGTATGTATATGTTTGAGTATTTCTAAATACTTACTTCATGTCTTTTTGTGCCATTCCAAAGATTTAAACCTTGTTTTTTCTCCTCTCTTTTTCTGCAACTTGGATATACCTTTTTATTCGATCTCTTTTATCAATCTTTTCTGTTCTCATCTCCTTTCTATGCAGCAAGTAGAAAATATCAACTGTGACAATATTGCTTAAGCTTCCTTTGAGTTACGAGCAAATGGCGAATTCAGATTTTATAGTCATGGATGTTTGTGAAGGATAGTTTGTTATAAGTTGGAAACAAGTGAGACTTGTCCCACATCGGTGGTGAAAGGACATTTTTGGTGCGTTTTATGTCTTTGTCCTTTGATGTGTTTAATTTAGAACACATGCTCTTATATGTGTGTGTATGTGTGTGTGTATATATATATATATAGCAACTCGACTGGTTGTTTTGAGCAATTGCGTCCGGCTCGGCAGTTAGAGGTCACGAGTAGCTTCACATAGTGTATTATGACTTGCGTGCATCGTCGGTTCAGGTTTTTGAGAGGTTTAGAAATGGTTTTAGGAGTGACTCTCATTTGAGAAGTCCGAAGTTGAAGGAATTGACCCAGGGTGTGACTTTTGAGTATTTGACCTTGGATCGGAGTTTTGATGGTCCCGGTAGGTCCGGATAGTGATTTTGGACTTCGGCGTATGCCCCAAATTTTATTTGGATGTTTCTAAAAGGTTTCGACATTTGGCGGAAGTTGGCATCATAAAGGTTTAGAATTTTCCTAAGTTTGACCATGGTTTGACTTTAAGGCTATCGGATCTGGATTGTGGTTTCAAAATTTTGAATTGGTCCATTTCGTTTGGAACTTGCTTGCGAAATTTTGTATCATTTGAAGTTGATTTGGTATGGTTCGGACGCTCGGTTGCGATTCTAGGAGTTCTTGAAGTTCAATGTGATTTTCATGTGTTTTGGCGTCCGATTCGTTGTTCTAGAGGTTATTTTGGTGTTCCAATCGCGTGAGCGAGTTCGTGCTATATTTTGATACTTGTGAGGGTGTTTGGTGTAGAGCTCCGACGGCTCAGATGAGTTTTGTACGCGTTACGGAGTGTTGGAAGAAGGTTCAGCTATGCTGGTGTTTCTGTTCTCGCATTTGCAAGGATTTCATCACATTTGCGATGACCGCATTTGCGAGATCATTCTCGCATTTGCGAAGATGGGCTGGGGTAGGGGTTCGCCTTTGCGAACCACTTCATCTCAATTGCGATTGTAGCTCCGCATTTGCGACACCACCAATCGCTTTTGCGAAAAACTCAGAGTTTGCATTTGCGAGTCTTGTGTCGCATTTGTGACCTGAACAGAGCTGGCCAACCTTTGCATTTGTGATACTTTTTTCGCATTTGCGATCCTGATGTCGCAAATGCGACATCTGAGGCTGGTATTAAGACTCCCATTTCGGGACTTAGCTTCATTTTATCTTATTTGAACCCTAGGTCCGAGAGTGGGCGATTTTGAGAGAGGAATTTCATCTGCAATCATTGGGTAAGTACCTATAATCAATTTTCTATCATATTTTGTGATTATATCTTGGTTTAACATCAAATTCATGAGAATCTAAAGGGAAATTTGGGAAAAAATTTTAAAATCTTTCAAAATATAAAATGATGATTTGAAGGCCGAATTGGTATCGGAACTTGATAATTTTGGTATGTTGAATTCATATCAGAATGTGTGTTCGGGTTTTTTGAATTTATTGGGTTCCGAGTGCGGGCCCAGGGGATTAACTTTTGCTGACTTTTTTACAAATTGTATAAAGATCATAGCTTTGTTAATTGAAGTTGTTTTCTCTAAAACATGTCATGATGTCGCCTATCATGATCAAGACAAGCCTATTTCCCATAATATTACTACTACTTTGATTATAAGAATTTAATAAAACATTTATAATATTTGAATTTTCATCGGTACCTCCGCTCATTGGGGGTGTTCAGACTCCAGAGGGGCTCCTACAGCCCAAGCGCTAAGCACGGACAACTCACGTGCTGCACGGATAACTCACATACCATAATATCAATATCTAGATCTGCACGAACAACTCACATGTTGCACGGACAACTCACATTCCATAATATAAATACCTGGATCCGCACAGACAACTCACGTGCTATAGAAAAATATCTCACAACAGGCCCTCGGCCTCACTCAGTCATGTACCTCTCTAGCCTCACAGTTTTCAAGAATTAAAGGAGAATAGTCGAAATCAAGTATTACAGTGTATCAACAAGAATAATAGAGACTGAGGTGACCATGTATCAAAATTTCTACGACTGAGTGCAAATAATTGTGAGCATGAATAAAGCCTCAACATGATCTCTAACATGAAGGAAATCAAGTTCAATAAACATGTAATCACGTAAACACAGATAATGGCTATTAGGCCTCACAACCTCACGGGACGGACCAAGTCTCAATCCCTTATGGCGTACACCCACACATCCATCACCTAGCATGGGTATCACTTCCAAATAGTCACATGATATCAATTCTTCGGGTTTATACCTTTAAAGCCAAAGTTAAAACTATTACTTACCCTAACAGCGTAAAATCCTATTCCGGGATGCCCTCGCCCCTCGACTCGGTCTCCAAAATCTCCGAATCTATCCACAACCAGAACGATACTATCAACATAAGCTAAAGAAATGAATTCCACAAGAAAAACTAAAAAGATAGGCCAAAAATCCGAAATAGGCTAAAACACGGCCCGCGGGGCTCGGTCTCAAAACCCGACAAAATTGCAAAACTAGAAAGCTCATTCACTCCCGAGTCTAACCATATCAAATTCATAAAAATCCGACTGGGTTTAGTCCCTCAAATCCTCACCTCAAACTCTCAAAAACTCAAGCCGTACCCCCTTCAACTTCACCCTAAATTCTTACTAATTTCATGACTAAACAATGGAAAATCATCATAAACATACGTAATAGATCTCAAGTAACTTACCTCACTGATATCTGCCGATTCCCTTTTGAAATTTTATTCCCAAAGCTCAAAAACCGGCCAACAATGGTGAGGAATTGGCAAAAATTCATGAAGTATGGCTTTTATACTTTCTGCCCAGAAGTCTCGCACCTGCGGACCCCATACACGCACCTGCGCTTCCGCATCTGCGGTCCAAAGGGCACTCCTGCGACTTTCACTTATCCGTCCACTTCCGCATCTACGGTTCTCTACTCGCACCTGTGGGCTGGCAGGTGCGACAAACCCTCCGCACCTGCTCTCAAGCTCTAGTTGGCCATTTCTGGATCTGCGACCATCATCCCGCATCTGCGGCTCCCCATCCGCAGGTGCAGAAAAACACCAGAACTTCAAACACCATAAAAATGCATTCCAAACTTCAGAAACCCAATCCGTTAATCACCCAAAACGCACTCGAGGCCCTCGGGACCTCAACCTATAATACCAACAAGTCATTTACCAATACACGAACTTAGTCTAACCTTCAGAACACCCAAAACATTACCAAATACCAGATCAACCTCAGATACAAGCCTAAGAACTTCTAAACTTCCAAAATTCGCCAACGATGCCAAAACCTACCAAATCAAGTCCGAATGACCTCTAATTTCTCACACGCCTCACAAATAACACTACGAACCTACTCCAACTTCCGGCCATTCCGACCCCAATACCTAATTTTCCACTAGCGACCAAAATCGCCAAATTTCCAACTTTCGCCAATTCAAGCCTAATTCTACCACGGACCTCCAAATTACATTACAGACGCACTCTTAAGTCTAACATCACCCAACGAATCTAACCAAACCATCAGAATTCGAATTCGTTTACTCATAAGTCAACTTCCGGTTGACTTTTTTAACTTAACTTTCTAAATAAGAGACTAAGTGACCCAATTCACTCCAACACTACTCCAGACTCGAACCTACCAACACGATACAACACAACACAGCTGAACCACACATAAAGAAGCATAAATAGGGGAAACGGGGCTATAACTCTCGGAACGACTGACCGGGTCGTTACAAAAGTTAATTTGAGTATTGATTTTGCCTAATTGAGGTAAGTGTCTTGCCTAACTTTGTGTGGGGGAACTACCCCTTAGGAATTTAGTCAATTGTGCTATCTTGTTATGTGAAAGCCGTGCACGCAAGGTGACAAGTGGGTACTCGATCTATATGTGGTATTTGATCGGTTTAGATTGTCTAGTGTCTTTCCATGCCTTTAATTGAGTTGTCATAACATGTGGTATCTCGTTTTTAGTCTATTCTTAGATTACTTATTTAACGCTGCTAGCACCTACTGTACTACTTACTCGTATTTGGTCTTATATGTGGTAGTTGAAGTTATTGTCTTCTTTATTGTCTTGTTACCGCTTAATTGGTGAATTGTTCTATGTCTTGCAAATTTCTGCTACCTGTCTTAATTGTTATGAATGAATACTTAGTTACCACGTGCTTTATTTTCCCTGTAATTTTTGTATAGTTTTTGTGTTCCTCTGAGTTTTATATATTTTTTTTGTCATTGTGTATTGTTACCCTTGATTGTAGAAATTCTTGTCAATGAAGTCGTTGAATTGATGTTGTGATTTAAATTATTGTAAGGGGGATCGGGTTGCACACCGTAATAGGTGAAATAAGGAAGGTGGTGAGATAAATGAGGATATTTATATTGTGATATTGCTATTATATGGTGGGATCGGGTTGCACGCCGCAACATGTTTAATAAGGGTGGACTGTTATGAAGAAATAAGAGTGAATTATGATATTGATATTACATGGTGTGATCGGGTTGCGCCACAACATATATTGTGTATTAGCATGCTATTGATATTGTACGGAGGGATCGAGTTGCATGTCGCAACATGTGAAATAAGGGTGAATTGATATGGTGGAATAAGGGTGAAATTTGATATTAATATTATATGGTGGGATCGGGTTGTGCGCCGCAACCCATTTTATGTTTGTGGTCCCTATTTGTTGTATTGGTTTCGGTTCTTTCATATGTGATATTGAGAATTTGTATTCCCAGTTCTTTACTATTTTTCGAAGATGAGTTGTTGACGTTGACTTAGCGCCTTGCCGTTATTTCCTGAGTTCTTTTTCCTAATACTACTAATATGGTGAATTGATTCTCTAGGTGAATTTACTACGTTGAGTCATTGCCTCCTTTCAAGATGAGTTGTTAGTAATGTAGTGATTTTAGACAAATAAAATAATTAATATCATGCTGTCTTGTGTAACTTTTAAGTTAAAACCTGCCGCTTGTTTCAGTATTTACCATTTCCACTAGTTGTTATATTTTACTTCAATTGATTTATCTACTTAATCTCCTTGGCTTGTCTGAGGCTTTTATTTTACTTACAAAGGAATTGTATTATATCATAATTCAATAAATTCTATATTAAATTCAGTAGCTTACCCAGTGTTGTATTTATTTTAAAGAGGTTATTTTCATTAACCAAATGATTTCCAAAATGAACTCATTTTCTCATTGATCACTTGGTTCAGAAGCTGTAGTTTTCCTTTCGATATATATACATAAAGTCTTTCGAACATCCTAATTTATATTTTTCACGAAAATTATGTACTGAGTAACATGTGGAAATTGTCGTGTGAGGTGAGATGGAAAGATATGGGCACAAGGTGGCGTGTGTGTTAAAGGTTTGAAAGATGATATCAGTGGTATGAAATTACGAGAATTGGGATTATTGGAGTCGTGTATTGGAAACAATTTGATTGGTTGATTTGACATCATTTTCCCTTCTTGAGCACATTTACCCTTGGTTGTACCCCAACTATGTTGTTGTCTATTTACTTGGTTTATCTCGTTTCCAGTCGTGTTTCCCTTATCATTATTACTGTTTGTAATCTTATCTCTATTGCTATTGATATTTCTTTAATATTCCTTTCTTGTTAGCTTTATGGCATATCCTGCATAGGTTTAGATGTTCAGTGAGTGTCATGACCTGGCCTCGTCACTACTCTACCGAAGTTAGCATTGATACTTACTGGGTACCACCGTGGTGTACTCATGCTATGTTTCTGCACATTTTTGTGCAGTCAGGTACTCCAGATCGAGTAGGTTTTGAGACTCATGCTTGTTGTGGCTGGAGATTTTAAGGTACACCTGCCAGGCGTTCGCAGGCTCCGAAATCACCCTCTAATGTATTTATTTTCATTGTTTCTTCTATTTCCAGAAAAGTGATGTGTTTATTATGTAAAACTTCTTCTAGAAAGGCTTATGACTTGTACTACCGCTTTTGGTAACTGTAGATTTTATAGAGAATTCCATTTCTAAGGTTGTAAGATGTTATTTATTATTGTTATTCAGTAAATGTTAGGCTTACCTAGTCCCTAAGACAAGGTTCCGTCGAAATACCCAGCGTAGGGGAAATTGGATCGTGACAAGTTGGTATCAGAGCTCTAGGTTCATAGGTGATACGAGTCATAAGCAGGTTTAGTAGAGTCTTGCGGATCGGTACGGAGACGTCTGTACTTATCTTCGAGAGGCTACATAAACTACTAGGAAATTCCACCTCTTTCATTCCTTATCGTGCGACATTGATTCAGCTCGAAGCATATATCTTATGTTCCTTTGCATCCACTCGTGTATCATATTGCGCACTCGATATTAAATATGAGCCATCAGATCGTGATGCTGTGGATGGGCTACGAGGGGGCCATGGATGTTCAACCATTGTCTGAATGTGTCATCTAGACTATAGATGTGGAGGTATTGAGAGACTATTCAGTTTTTCACGCGGAAGTGCAACTGTTATGACCCCAACTACCATGTCGTGATGGCGCCTATCGTGGTACTAGGCTAGCTGACTCATTAACCAAAACAACGCTATATTTCATTCCAAAGCTAATTTCATAGTAAAACTTCATAAAGAAATTCAAAATAATGAAAAGTGCGAAGCCCGACATCGGGTGTCACTAGTCATGAGCATGTACGATACTTGTCTGATAGTACTAACACCAATATAGTATGGAAAACAACTAAAGCATCTATAGGAAGATAGGAGGGAGAAGGGCAGGGCTGCAATCGCCAGACAACTACCTTGCCAACTCCGATAGTTTCGCGATAGATGAAATCAACACTCGCTAGCAGGTCCAGTAACACCTGGATCTGCACACAAGGTGCAGGGAGTTGCGTAAGTACGCAAACTCAGTAAGTAACAACCACAAATAAAGGCTGAAAAGGAGTGACGAGCAGTAAAACACATAAAGTCCACAGTAAGAAATCTCAGTAAAGTACAACATGCTTTTAAATCAGTATTTCAGTCAAATCATCTTGTTTAGAAAACCAGTTCCAGTGAAAATTATTTAAAGATCTTTTTCAAAATTTTAAACAAAGGCTGAATGCAAAAATCGAGTGAAAAATGATGAAATCATAAACAACCCCTCGGGGAAAACATCACTCATATACATCCCCTCGGGCAAGCCTCACAGTCACTCGTAAACAGCCCCTCGGGCATACCTCACAATCACTCGTAACAGCCCCTCGGACATACCTCACCATTACTCATGCCACCCATCCACTAAGCACTCGGCACTCGGCACTCGCACTCAGTAGGTACATGTGCTCACTGGGGTGTGTACAGACTCCGGAGGGGCTCCTTCAGCCCAAGCGCTATATCAATCCAAATCATGGTATAAATCACTCAGGCCCTCAGCCTATATCAAACATGTTGCGGCGTGCAGCCCGATCCCATAAATATCTTCACAAAATCAGGCCTCGACCTCACCCAATCATAAACCTCAGTGGCCACTCGGGCATTTTAGTAAAACAGGGAACTCAACCCAAAACAACGTTTATATGCATCAAAACAGAGTAATAAAACTGAGTTATGCAGACAGTACTAGCATAAGGCCCAAACATGGCATTCAACCCAATTTACAGAAGCTCTTTCTAAAACACAAGATATTACACAGTTTCAACAAAATACGCAACTCTACGGTTGCTACGGGGCGGACCAAGTCACAATCCCCAACTGTTCACGCCCACACGCCCATCACCTAGCATGTGCGTCTCCCTAAAATAGAAAATATGAGACAAAACCCAGGGTTTCATACCGTAAATACTAGATTTGCAATTGTTTACTTACCTCAAACTTTTCAAATCTCTAACCCGCAATGCTCTTGCCTCTTGACCCGGCCTCCAAATGCTCCGAATCTAAGAAAAATAAGTATATTTCCATCAATATACGCTAATGGAATGAATTCTACAAGAAAAACTATCAAGTTAGCCCAAAATCCCGAATTCGGCTCAAACCTGGCCCCGGGCTCACGACTCCAAATCCGACAAAACTTGCAAAACTAGAAAGCCCATTCACTCATGAGTCCAACCATACCAAATTTATCAAAATCCGACCTCATTTGACCCTTCAAATCCCCAAATAAAACTCTCCAATTCCCAATCCCTAATCCCCTCATTTTCATCCCTAATCTTCACTAATTACATGCTTAATCAACGGGAAATTACTATAAACCCGAGTATTAGGGCCCAAGTAACTCCCATCAATGAAAACCCCCTTGATTCCCTCTTCAAAACTCTCCGAAAGCTTCAAAATCCGAATAGCAATGGTGAAGAATACCTAAAAATTCGCGAAGTGTGCAATATATACCTTCTACCCAGGCTTCTCGCACATGTGGCCCTTTTCTCGCATCCGCGCGACTGTCCAAGAATCCTTTGCGGAAGTTACTTACTTCCTTAGCTTTCGCACCTATGCCCCATGCATCGCATCTGCGGGCTTGCAGGTGCGGCCAAGCTTGTACATCTGTGCACATTGCCCTGCGCCTGCGACCTTGCACCTGCGGCCCCCTATCCGCAAGTGCGGAAACATCATCAGATCTCACACCAGCTGATTTTCAGCAACTTTCAACCCAAAATCAACCCGTCAACCATCCAAAAACACACACGAGGCCCTCGGGCCCTCAACCAATAATATCAATGAGTCACATAACAATATACAAACTAAGTCGAGCCTTCGAAACACCTAAAACAACGTCAAAACACCAAATCAACCTCAGATTCAAGCCTAAGAACTTCTAAACTCCCAATTTTTGCAAACGACGCCAAAACCTACCAAACCTCATCAGAATAGCCTAAAGTTTTGCACACACGTCACAAATGACAGTGCAAACCTATTCCAACTTCTGGAATTCTATTCCGACTTCGATATCGAATTTTTCCACTGCCGACCAGAAATCACCAAATTTCCAATTTCGCCAATTCAAGACTAATTCTACCACGAACCTCCAAATACATTCCGGATGCACTCCTAAGTCCAAAAGCGCCTAAAGGAGCTAACCGAACCATAAAAATCAAAATCCAAGATCGCTTACTCATAAGTCAACATCCGGTTGACTTTTCCAACTTAAACTTCTAAATAAGAGACTAAGTGTCTCATTCTACTCCAAAACAATCCTGGACCCGAACAAACCAACCCGATACCATGCAATACAGCTGGATAACACATAAAATAAGCAGAAACGGGGAAAACGAGGATATAACTCTTGGAACGACCGGTCGGGTCGTTACATCCTCCCCATCTTAAACAAACGTTCGTCCTCAAACGGTTCTAGAAACATACCTGGAGTCTCAAATAGGTGCGGATATCTGCTCCGCATCTCCCTCTCGCTCTCCCAGGTGGCCTCCTACACTGGCTTCCCTCTCTACTGCACCTTCACTGAAGCTATGTCCTTTGACCTCAACTTTCGAATCTGCCGATCCAAAATAGCCACCGACTCCACATCACAAGTCATATCACCCTCCAACTGAACCATGATGAAGTCCAAAACATGGGACGGATCACCAACATACTTTCGAAGCATGGAAACATGAAATACCATATGCACACTTGACAAACTAGGTGGCAAGGCAAGCTTATAAGCAACCTCCCCTATCCTCCGAAGCACCTCAAAAGGCCCAATGAACCTCAGGCTCAATTTTCCCCCCTTCCCAAACCTCATAACACCCTTCATGGGTGATACCTTCAGCAAGACCTTCTCCCCAACCATAAAGACATTTCACCGACCTTCCTGCCCGCATAACTCTTCTGCCTATACTGCGTCGTGCGAAGCCACTCCTAAGTTAATTTTACCTTATCTAAAGCATCCTGAACCAAGTTTGTACCCAAGAGTCTAGCCTCACCCGGCTCAAACCATCCAACCGGAGATGTACACCTCCTCCTATATAAAGCCTCATACGGAGCCATCTGAATACTCGACCTATAGCTGTTGTTATATGCAAACTCCACGAGCGGCAGAAATTGGTCCCATGAACCCCCAAAGTCAATAACACAAGCGTGCAACATGTCCTCCAAAATCTAAATAGTGGGCTCAGACTGCCCATCCGCCTGAGGGTGAAAAGCTGTGCTCAAATCAACCTGAGTACCCAACTCTCGCTGCACGGCCCTCCAAAACTGCAATGTGAATTGAGTACCTCTATCAGAAATGATGGAAACTGGGACACCATGCAGATGAACAATCTCTCGAATATAAATCTCAGCTAACTGCTATGAAGTGTAAGTAGTACCAACAGGAATTAAGTGCACGGACTTGGTCAGCCGATCCACAATAACCCAAATAGCATCGAACTTCCTCGAAGTTCTTGGAAACCCAACTACAAAGTCCATGGTGATCTTCTTCCACATCCACTCCGAAATATCCAATCTCTAAAGCAAGCCACCCGGTCTCTGATGCTCATACTTAATCTGCTGACAGTTGAGACACCGAGCTACAAACCCAACTATATCCTTCTTCATTCGCCTCCACCAATAGTGCTATCTCGAATCTTGGTACATCTTCGCGCTACCCGAACGGATGGAATACCGCGAGCTGTGGGACTATTCAGGGATCAACTCCCGAAGCCCATATACATTACGCACACATATCCGGCCCTGTATCCTCATTACACCGTCATCACCAATGGTCACATCCCTAGCATCACCTCGCCGGACCCTGTCCTGAAGAACGAGCAAGTGAGGTTCATCATACTAACGCTCCCTGATACGGTCATAGAGAGAAGATCTGGAGACCACGCAAGCCAATACTCGAATAGGCTCTAAAATATCCAATCTCACAAGCTGGCCTGCTAAGGCCTGAACATCCAATGCCAACGGTCTCTCTGATGTTGGAAGGTTTGCTAAGCTCCCTAAACTCTCTACTCGGTGACTCGAAGTGATATCATGGTCCTTAAGAAGCTCCAATCATCTCTGGTCACGCCAATTAAGATCCTTCTAATTAAACAGATGCTTAAATTCCAGTGATCATTATAAATCTCAAAAACCCCATACAAATAATGACGCCAAACCTTCAAGGCGTGAACAATGGCTGCTAACTCAAGATCATACACCGGAGATTTCTTCTCATGGGTCTTCAACTAGCGCGACGCGTAGGCAATCACCCTACCCTCCTGTTTCAAAACACAACCAATGCCTATCCCCGAGGCGTCACAATACACGACATAAGAACCTGAAGCTGATGGCAGAACTAACATTGGAGTTGTGGTCAAAGCAGTCTTGAGCTTCTGAAAGCTCTCCTCACACTCGTCCGACCACCTGAATGGAGCACCCCTTTGGGTCAATTTTTTCAAGGAAAAGCAATAGATGAAAATCCCTCTGCAAAGCGACGGTAAAAACTCGCCAAACCAAGGAAGCTCCTAATCTCTGTAGCTGAGGACGGTCTAGGCCAACTCTGTACTGCCACTATCTTCTTCGGATCCACCTGAATACCCTCACTGGACACCACGTGCCCCAAGAATGCTACCGAAACAAGCCAAAACTCACACTTGGAGAACTTTGCATAAAGTTTCTCCTCCCTCAATCTCGGAATGCAATCCTCAAATGTCGTGCATGCTCTTCCTGGCTACGAGAGTACACCAGGATGTCATCAATGAATACAATAATGAAAGAGTCTAAATAAGGTTGGAATACACCGTTCATCAAATGCATGAACGCTGCTGGGGCATTGGTCAACCCAAAAGACATCACCAAAAACTTATAATGGCCATAGCGGGTCCTGAAAGCTGTCTTAAGAATAAACGAATCCCGAATCTTGAACTGATGCTACCCGGACCTTAAATCAATCTTGGAGAACACCCTTGCTCCCTGAAGCTGGTCAAATAAATCATTAATACGAGGCAAAGGATACTTGTTCTTTACTGTGACCTTGTTCAACTGCCTGTAATCAATACACATTCTCATGGAACCATCCTTCTTCTTCACAGATAGAACTGGTGCACCCCAAGGTGACACACTAGGTTGAATAAACCCCTTATCTAGGAGTTCCTGAAGCTGTTCTTTCAATTTCTTCAACTACGCTGGTCCCATATGATACGGCGGTATAGAAATAGGCTTAGTGCCCGACACCAAATCAATATCAAAGTCAATATCCCTGTCAGGCGGTATGCCCGGCAGTTCTGCAGGAAACACATCCTGAAAATCGTGGACCACTAGACATAATTAATACTGGGAGTCTCTACACTGACATCCCTCATAAAAGCCAAATAAGATAGGCAACCTTTCTCAACTATACGCCGAGCCTTCAAGTAGGAAACCACCCTACTCAGTACAAAATCTACAGAATTGCTCCACTCAGCCTTCAGGAATTCCAGCATCACTAAGGTCACACTCTTAGCGTGATAATATAGAACATCATGACATGGAGATAGACAATCCATGTCCAATATCACATCGAAGTCAACCATACTGAGCAACAATAAATCCACTCGGGTCTCCAGACCCCCAATAGTCTCCATACACGATCGATACACGCAATCCAAAACAATAGTACCACCCATAGGAGTATATACATGAACAGATGAAACTAAAGACTCACGGGACATATCCACAAAATGAGCAAAGTATGAAGAAACATACAAATATGTGGAACTAGGGTCAAGTAATACAGAGGCATCTCCGTGACAATTTGAAACAATACCTGTGATCAAAAAATTTGAAGCCATAGCATCTGGACTGGCTGGGAGTGCATGAAATAGGCCTGACCACCACCTGAGTGACCTCCCCCTCTAGGACGACCTCTAGCTGATTGACCCCTACCCCTAAGTGGTTGGGCGGGTGGTGAAGTAACTAGCGCTGAACTCGATGGTTGACCCCTATGCTGACATAAACCCCCAAGATGACGAGGACACCGCCTCCACATATGCCCAAACCATCCACACTTTAAACAATTCCCTGGTGCGGGGGACGGGGACTGAAGGGAACCCCTAGCACCGGGATAACTAGTAGAATAACCTGGCATGGAGAAGCCCTGAGCTGAGGTAGCACAGGACGAACTTTGGGCTGCGAGGGAACTGAATGGCGAGTAGACCTGATGAGAACTATGAGAACCATGATCCGATGATTCACCTCGGTGAACTGGGCGAGCTAACTGTGCGTGCCTAATAGGACGACCTCTGCCATGCTGGAACTGACCCCCATGAGGAGCACCACTGAATCCACCCTAACCACGAGGCCTCTTGGACTCCTTCTCAACCCTCTCCTGACCTAAAACCATCTCAATATGTCGAGCAATGTCGAAAACCTCATCAAAAGTAGCACCATACCCTCTCTCAGATCATAAGCAATCGAAGGTAAAAATCGAGGCCATCTATAGACCTCCTGATCCTCTCTCGATCAATGGGAACCAACCAGACCGCATGTTGGTCCAACTCAGAGAACCGCATCTCATACATTGTAACAGACATATCACCCTGTCGAAGCTGCTCAAACTCCCTGCGCATCTCCTTTTTGCGAGACTCAGGTACAAACATCTCTAGAAAGAGAACGGAGAACTGATGCCAACTAAGGGGCGCTACGTCAACTGGCCTATGCCTCCCATAAGCCTCCAACCAACTAAATGCATCCCCAGAGAATAGGAAAGTAGTGAATGAGACCCCACTGGTCTCCAGAATACATGCTGTCTGAAGTATCCTCTAACATCTGTCCAAGAAACCCTGTGCATCCTCACCCTCAGCACCATTAAATGACGGAGGTCGGAGTCTCCCAAACCTCTCCAATCTGGGCTGCTCGTCATCTGTCATAACAGTAACTACATAGTCTTGAGCAGTTGTAACCGGTTGGGCTGGAGGAGCCCCCGGTGTCTGAAGTCCCTAAACAACCTCCTCAAGTGTGTGAACGGCATGAGTCTGAGTGCCTCCCCCAACGTGAGAAGTAGTTGCGGCCGTAGTAACTGATACCGCCTGAGCAAGGCCAATACACACTAATAAGATCTAGCTAGGTCCTCCTGAAGGCTAGGAATCGCAATAGGCACAGATGGTGCCTAAGTTGGTCCCGTTGGAGAATCTGTGGCTGGGACCTCATTTAGAGCAACTGGAGGGTCCACAGGTACTGCCCCAGCTGCTGCGCGGGCTACAACCCTACCCTTACCACGGCCTCGATCGTGGCCTCGGATTCTCACGGGCCTAACTGGTGGCTGGTCATCCTGTCCGTTAGTGCAGGTCATCACCATCTGTGAGAGAATGAATCAATAGAAGTTTAGTTACCAGAATGAATGGATTCACACGACAAGAATTCAAGAATGTGATATTTTTTCCTAAGGGTTCTGCAGCCTCTCGAAGATAAGTACGGACGTCTCAACACTGATCCACAAGACTCTACTAAACCTTCTTATGACTTGTGAGACCTATGTAACCTAGGATCTGATACCAACTTGTCAAGACCAAAACTATCCTGTCGTGATGACACCTGTCGTGGTACTAGGCTAGCCGACTCATTAATCAAAAAACAATTAGCTATTTCATTTCAAAGCTAATTTAAAGCTATTACATAGTAAAACTTCATAAAGAAATTCAAAACAAGTGAAAAGTGAGGAAAGAAAAGCCAGACATCGGGTGTCACTAGTCATGAGCGTCTACAAAATCTGTCTAAAAATATTATGACCAATACAGTCCGGAAATCCACTAAAACAATTATATGAAGATAGGAAGGAGAATAGCAGGGCTACGATCACCTGGCACCTACCTAGCCATCTCTGATAGATCCACAACGGATTAAATCAACACTCAGTAGCACGTCCCATAACCCCTAGATCTTCACACAAGGTGCAGGGACTGACGTGAGTACGCCAATTCAGTAAGTAACAACTACAAATAAAGGCTAAGCAGTAGTGACGAGCAGTAAAACACATCAAGTCCACATCAATATTTGAGTCAATTTATCTCGTTTAGAAAACTAGTTCCGGTGAAAATCATTTAAAGATATTTTTCAACAGTTTCAACAGAGGCTCAATGAAAACATTGAGTGAAAATGATGAAATCATAAATAGCCCCTCGGGCAAAACATCACTCGAATACAGCCCCTCGGACAAGCCTCCCAGTCACTCGTAAATAGCCCCTCGGGCATACCTCACAGTCACTTGTAACAGCCCCTCAGGCATACCTCACCATCACTAATGCCTCCCAATCACTCAGCACCCGGCACTTGACACTCGCACTCAGTAGGTACCTACGCTCACTGGGGTAGGGGCTCCTTCAGCCCAAGTGCTATATCAAGCCAAATCATGGCATAAATCACTCAGCCACTCTGCCTATATCAAACATGTTGCGACGTGCAGCCCGATCCCATAAATATCCTCAAAAAAATCAGTCCCTCGGCCTCACTGAGTCATAAACCTCAAAAGCTACTAGGGCTATTCAGTAAAAACAGGGAACTCATCCCAAAACAACGTTTATATGCATCAAAATAGAGTAATAAAACCAAGTTATGCAGTAAACAAGTATAATCATGATTGAGTATAGATTTCTGATCGAAAACAGTGAGAGGATAGTAAGAAAAAGCCCTCTGAGGGTCACAACAGTACTGGCACAAGGCCCAATTATAGAAACTCTTTCTAAAACACAAGATGTTATACGGTTTTAAAAAAATACGCAACTCTACGGTTTCTACAGGACGGACCAAGTCACAATCCTCAACGGTGCACACCCTCACACCCGTCACATAGCATGTGCGTCACCCAAAAATAGAAAAAATGATACGAAATTCAGGGTTTCATACCCTCAGGACTAGATTTACAATCGTTACTTACCTCAAACCGATCAAATCTCTAACCCACGATGCTCTTGCCTCTCGCCTCGGCCTCTAAATGCTCCGAATCTAAGAAAAATCAGTATATTACCATCAATATATGCTAATGGATTGAATTTGACAAGAAAAATGATCAAAATAGCCCACAATCCCAAATTCGGCTCAAACCCAGCCCCCGGACCCACGACTCAAAATCCAACAAAACTTGCAAAACAAGAAAGCCCATTCACTCATGAGTTAGACCATACAAAATTTATCAAAATCCGACCTCATTTGATCTCTCAAATCCCCAAATCAAAGTCTCCAATTCCAAGCCCTAGTCCCCTAATTTTTATCCCTAATCTTCACTAATTACATGCTTAATTAATGGGAAATTACCATAAACACGAGTATTAGGGCCCAAGTAATTTACCTCAATGAAAAGCCCCTTGATTCCCTCTTCAAAACTCTCCAAAAGCTTCAAAATGCAAATAGCAATGGTCAAGAATACCCAAAAACTTGCGAAGTGTGAAATATATACCTTCTGCCCAGGCTTCTCGCACCTGCAGCCATTTTCTCGCACCCGCACGACTGCACCTGCAGTCCAAGAATCTGCACCTGCGGAAGTCACTTACTTCCTTAGCTTTCGCACCTGCGGGCTCGCAGGTGCGGCGAAGCTTTTGCACCTGTGCTCGATTCCTATCTTTCCGAACTTCCGCATCTGCGCACATTGCCCCTCACCTGTGGCTCCCCATCCGCAGGTGCGGAAACATCATCAGATCTCACACCAGCTGATTTTCAGCAACTTTCAACACAAAATCAACCCGTCAACCATCCGAAAACATACCCGGGGCTTTCTGGCCGTCAACCAATAATACGAACGATTCATATAAGAATATACGAACTAAGTCGAGCCTTCAGGACACCTAAAACAACGTCAAAACACCAAATCAACCTCGGATTCAAGCCTAAGAACTTCTAAACTCCCAATTTTTGCAAACGACGCCGAAACCTACTAAACCTCGTCCGAATAACCTCAAATTTTTGCACACACGTCAAAAATGAAACTACGAACCTACTCTAACTCCTGGAATTCCATTGAAACTCTGATATCGAATTTTTCCACTGTAGATCGAAAATCACAAAATTTCCAGTTTCGCCAATTCAAGCCTAATTCTACCATAGATCTCCAAATTATATTCCGGACGCATTCCTAAGTCCAAAATCACCTAAAAGAGCTAACCGAACTATAAAAATCCAAATCCGAGATCGTTTAATCATAAGTCAACATCCGGTTGTCTTTTCCAACTTAAACTTTTCCGGACGCGAATCAACCAACCCCATACTATACAATACAGCTGAATAACACATAAAGAAGTAGGAACGGGGAAAACGAGGCTATAACTCTCAGAAGGACCGGCCAGGTCGTTACAATTTCTATCTCTAAGAGACACTGTAAAATTAGGAAAACAATCAAAGTAAATTGGTCCACTACAGTGGCTGGTTTCTACAATTCCTACGAGGAAATCATTGAAGTATAAAAATCTAGAATCTCTAAGACAGAGGAGTAGAGATGTGTCTAGACCTTCTCTGGACAGAGGTCTAGCTGCAATATGCACTAAACCAAAATGGAGATAATTGTATTTTCACCTATATTTTTCTATAGACTTGGAGTTTAAAATTTTGATTTCCTTATGATCTGATTCAAAGGAATAGTTTGTTCATTCGTAGAAATATGGTAATCACTGGTTAAGGACCATCGTTAAGAGTTGTAAATTGTGGACTATGGATGTTTAGGGATCTTCCAGTCATCAATTGGTTGCTGCAAATCAGAAAAATAATTTCTCCGTTGAGTTTGGGAGTGGAAGAGGATGATGAGGAGGAAGATGAAGAAGTTGGAGAGGAGAAGGAATTTTTTGAAGTGGATGAGAAAGGCTGGAAAAAAGACATGGATTAGATCGGCAAGTAATTATAACAAAATTAACGATGATCACTTTGATGCTTCCTATTCTTGGTTCAAGAGACCATCGGGTTCCATAAGGATAATATTCAAGTTCTTAACTCAATATTAGGTAGAAAAGTTAGATCTAAAAATTAATAATATGGATACATGTCTTCTCTAATATATAATAATTAAATCTAATAACTTCTTAAGAAGTTGTTCTTTAGGATGAACCAAAGGTTATAAATAACTACCTATAAGCCAACTGAGAATTATCATATCCATTTTTCTCAAAAAAACTGCTCATAGTTTAGAGTGGACATGATAATTCTTAGTTGGCTTATAGATGGTTATTTATAACCTTTGGGTCATACAAAAGAACAACTTCTTAAGAAGTTATTACATTTAATTATTGTATATTAGAGAAGACATGTATCCATATATTTAATTTTTAGATCTATCTTTTCTACATAATATTGAGTTAAGAACTTGAATATCCTTATGGAACCCGATGGTCTCTTGAACCAAGAACAGGAAGCATCAAAATTATCATCGTTAATTTTTTTATAAGTACTTGAAGATCTAAGCAATGTCTTTCTTCCACCCTTTCTCATCCCCTTCAAAAATTTCCTTCTTCACTCCAACTTCTTCATCTTCCTCCTCATCATCCTCTTCCACTCCCAAACTCAAAGAAGAAATTAGTTTTTCTGATTTGCAGCAATCAATTGATGACCTGAAGATCCCTAAACATCAACAATCCACAATTTACAAGTCTCCACGATGGCCCTTAACAAGTGATTACCATATTTCTACGATTGAACAAACCATTCCTCTTGAATCAAATAATGAGGAAATCAAACTTTTAAACTCCAAGTCTATTCAAAAATATAGGCAAAAATACAATTATCTCCATTTTGGTTTAGTGCAGATTGCAGCTAGACCTCTGTCTAGAGAAGGTCTAGACACATCTCTACTCCTCTGTCTTAGAGATTCCAGATTTTTTTACTTCAATGATTCCCTCCTAGGAATGGTAGAAACCAGCCTCTACAGCGGACAAACTTAGTTTGATTGTTTTCTTAATTTTACAGTGTCTCTTAGAGATAGAAAATTTTTAGATTCTTTAACTGTTAATGTTAAAAATGCTAATTATAAACCAAAACTGGATCTTTATCGGTAGAAATTATTTATAAAATATAGTATAAGTCCATGAGCTCTTCCTTTAATACTGGATCCATGAAAATCCTCCATAAATGTGAAACTGTCCTTTTCAAAACAGATCTACAAAGATCTCATATGTAAATACCAAAACCCATTTCTTGGAGCCATGTTTCTCTACCACAAAACTTGTTACTACAAGATGCTACTTTGGCTGGGAAACCAAAAAATACTACGATCTTTCAAATCCAACAATATTCTAGCGGATCTGTAGCTATCTCCTTCCAAAGGTCACTTAGCCAAAGAATCTCTGTCTCTTCCTCTTCGGTACAGTCTGAAATTCAGTCGGGAAGACATTCAATATCTTCCTCTTCTTCTAGAATCGAAATGGTTAATTTTGACTCTAGAATCCCACAAGCTAAATATACTGTAGAAAAGCCCATCTGACAGAAGTTAATTATGAACACTCTCAATCTCCCACTTACTCAGCTTTAGGCGTTGAATTAGGAGTTTTGAAAAAAGGTTTTCAAATTGATAAAGAAAGACTTCGAGCAGATTTTTATTCACAAGAAAATATTTTCAGAAGAACTTGGTTTTTCCAAAATTTTCATAGAGACGAAGGAAAAAATACCCAAAGTATTTACTATGAGTCTTTAAACTTCATAGAAGAACAAATTAATTTCTTTGAATGATTTGAAGCTTATGCTGAATATCACCAATTAGATTTTCCTTTTTCTAAATCTGTTAACGTTTCAAAAATTTGAAAAACCTCCTTTAGAGAGGAAGTCATCTCACAACTTCCACCAGCACAAGGATTTTCAACAAGCTAATCCTTTCAAATTAAAAAAACGAAAATGAAGCTATTATAAGCAAAGATATCAAAAATATTTTTGAACAAAATAATTATACAAACAAATATTTACATTCTCTTTGTGAATATTTAGTTACAAAACCACCTTCAGCTTCTACTAGTTCTAAGGTAGCAGAAGCATCCACTTCTTCAATTCCTTTATTTAAACATTATGAAATCCTTAGAACTCTTGCTACGGAACTTCAGATTCACCAAGCTAAATACTATCCTCAGTTCTCTGACCTTCAGCATATGATCCTAGAGATTGAGAAAACTATTGCTCAGGATACCCCAACAAAAGATTCTTCTGTTGGAGTTCTCCGAGAAATCGAATCTGACCAAGAAAATAATTCAGAAATAGAACAATTCCATAACAACTATCCCCTAGAGATTTCTCCTGTCAGAACAGAATCCTTCAACTGGCATCAACCCCAAAGACTTTACTATTCTAGAGCTACCCATCCTGATGTAGACTTAGAAGAAAGACCCAATGTCATGTAGTACAACTATAATGAAAATAATATCTATGAATGGAAAATAGATAGTTGTTCTGAATACAATATTCTAACCAAGCTACAAAAAATGACTATGGTAGCTATTGCGTACCGAACTTCTCATAACTGTTCTGACCAGCTTACTACCCATGTATTAGTAGCAGGTTTCACCGGTCAACTTAAGGGATGGTGGGATACCCATCTTAGCAAAGAAGACAAGAACCAAATTCTCTTAAGTGTCCGAGTTGATTCAACGGGAGAACCAATTCTCAAGGATGGCTTTACCATTCCTGATTCAACCAATACTCTGATTTATACCATTATCAAAACATTCATAGGTAGTCTAGGTATCTTTAGGGAAATATCTTCTGAGATACTTAACAAGCTTAAGTGTAAAATATTTTCTGATTTCGGATGGTATAAATATTCCTTTCTTACCCGAATCTATGAAAAACCTAACGGAATTCTCCCATACTGGAAAGAAAAATTCTTTGATGGCCTACCTAAGTATTTTAGGGATTTAGTTAAAGAAGAACTCTAAAATCAGCATTCTGGTGATGTTATTCCTTACGAACAAATCACCTATGGCCAGCTTACCAGTCTCATCCAACATGTAGCTCTCAAAATCTGTCGACATGATAAGATACTGAGACAATTAGCCAAATATAGAACACAAACCCGTCGAGATCTAGGTAGTTTTTGTGAACAATTTGGCTTACCACCTTGTAGTAAAAAGCCTCATAAGAGACGAACAACCAAGGATATGGAGATTACGAAATATAATTCTCCTGCACCCAAATTTAGGAAGAACAAATCGTTTCCTTATAAATACAACACCTTTCCCAGTAAAAATAAACCAACAAACTTCCAAACTCCCAATTCTGGCAAATGTTTCAAAAGTGGCAAGCTAGGTCATATAGCCAAATACTGCAAGTTGTCTAACAAAGTTAGGAATCTTGATTTAGATGATTCTGTTCTTAACCGGATACAAACAACTTTTATTAGAAGACAATGATACTTCTGATGTTGTTGATGATGAACTTGAATAGCAATTTAACCAACTTGAAGATGATGACTCCAAATCATCTTCATCCCATTCTAGTCAAGAGGAACCTGCAGCTAATGTTTTCTCCAAAGAACAAGATTTTTTTCTTGAAATAATAAGCAATCTCCAAGACTCAGATCAAAAGAAGTACTATCTTGAACAATTCAAACAGTCTATAGATAAGCCTTCTACATCTTCCTCTAGTGTCTTTTTGAATCATTCTCAAGTTTCCAATACCTACAATATTACTGATATCCTCAGTAGATTCCCTTCCCAAAAACCTAAAGTAGAACTATCCAAGACCTCCTAAGCGAAATATCATTTCTTAAGGAAGAAATCCGAGATTTTAAGGCTAGACAAGAATTAGATCGTCTTGTTCTACAACAGCTCACTACAAACCTGAAGAGCCTAAACTAACTGAAGCTAAACCAGCTGAAAACGAAGTTTTTATCAACCACCTCTCCAGAATTTCCATAAGAAAATAACACATGAGGGTCATCCTAATTACCAATAAGTCCTTTACCTTGGATATTATTGTGTTATTTGATACAGGTGCAGATCTCAATTGCATACAAGAAGGACTTATTCCAACCAAACTCTTTGAAAAAATCAAAGAAGGTCTTAGAGCTGCCAACGACAAAAAACTAGGAATTAGCTTCAAACTCTCCAATGTTGAAGTTCGAACCTCCATAGATGATTCTCCATTGTCAGCCTCAAATTATTTTGTATTAGTAAAAGACATTACTAATACAGTAATATTAGGTACTCCCTTTATCGAGAAACTCATACCTTTTATAGTAACAAAACAAGGTATTCTAATCGAACGTGTAGGAGGTAGAACCCTTCTTCTTTTTGATAGACCGCCAATAACAAAGCTCTTGTCTACCATAAAAAGTAAAGAAGCACAGATCAATTTTTTAAAAGAAGAAGTAGGATTTCATAGGTTACAACAACAACTTCGAGATTCTTCTCTCCATTACAAGATAAAAACTTTGGAAACAAAAATCGAAAAAGAACTTTGTGCTAATTTACCTATAGCCTTTTGGAATCGCAAGTAACACATTGTTAGACTCCCCTACGAACCTGAATTTGATGAAAAAACCATCCCCACAAAGGCTCGTCCTATCCAGATGAATCACGAGCTAACCATTCATTATAAAAAAGAAATCAATGATCTTCTTGAAAAACACATCATCTCTCCAAGAAATCCCCTTGGAGCTATGCTGCCTTTTACGTCAATAAAAACTCTGAGATTGAACATGGTGTTCCTCGATTAGTCATCAATTATAAAACTTTAAACAAAGCACTTCGCTAGATTGGATACTCTATTCTAAACAAGAAGGATTTAATTCAACGACTTTTTGCTGTAACTATCTTTTCAAGATTCGATTTAAAATCAGGATTTTGGCAAGTTCAAATTGATCCCAAGGAAAGATATAAAACTTCTTTTATAGTACCATTTGGGCAATACGAATGGAATGTAATACCATTTGGTTTAAAAAATGCTCCTTCCGAATATCAAAGGATGATGAATGATATTTTAAATCCTTTTTCACAATTTGTTATTGTTTAAATTGATGATGTTTTAGTATTTTCTACTAGCATAGACCAATATTTTAAACATCTAAAGGTTTTCTTTAATGTTATCAAATAAAATGGATTAGCTTTATGAAAAACTAAATATAGTCTTTTTCAAATCAACATCTGATTTCTTGGGCATAATATCGATCAGGGAACCATTGTCCCTATTAAAAGATTCATACAATTTGCTGACAAATTTCCTGACCAAATTCTAGATAAAACTCAACTCCAAAGATTTTTAGGATGTGTTAATTATGTATCAGATTTCATTCCAAGCCTTAGAAATTTGCTAAAACCTCTACACGATTGGTTGAAAAAACAAATTATGTATCAGATTTCATTCCAAGCCTTAGAAATTTGCTAAAACCTCTACACGATTGGTTGAAAAAACCTCCACCTCTGTGGACTTCGGTCCACACCAATATTATCAAAGAAATCAAATTGAAAGTCAAGGACCTTCCTTGCTTGTCTCTTCATGATTCTTTTGCATTTAAAATAGTTGAACCGATGCATCAGGCATTAGTTATGGTGTCATTTTAAAGTAGAAAAAGGATGGCAAAGAACAAATTGTTGTATTTGCATCAAAACATTGGAATAATTCCCAACAAAATTACCCTATAATTAAAAAGAATTATTTGCAATTGTTTTATGCATTTTTAAATTTCTAGCTGATTTATTAAATCAAAAAATTTTGTTAAGAATTGATTGTAAAGATGCGAAATCCGTTTTAAAAAAGGATGTACAAAATCTTGCTTCTAAACATATATTTACTAGATGACAAGCTATTTAATCTATTATTTATTTTGATATAGAATATATCAAAGGGAGCTCAAATTGTATTCCAGATTTTTTTACCCGAGAATTCTTGCAGGGGAGATAAAACGCTAAGAAAAAAGAAAGAAGAAGTTTCAGATCCTCCAATACCTGCTCCTCCTTCACCCGAGAAAAATATTACCGAAGAAGTACCCAAACAGTTTGCTACAGATGTTTTTTCCAAACAACATACCATTTCAGTTGCCTCCAAGCAACTCTCAAAAGGCGCAAATGGATCAAGTCAATCCAAATACAAAAAACCATCAGACTACGCCATGAGCGGAGTCCCCAAATTCATATGGTAAAAAGTTTAGGACCCATCCCAATTTCTAGTCCAAAAAGTTGGGCGGCTCTAGTTGAGAAAGAACAATCTCAACAAGCTCAAACCCAACTAGCACAGACCATGACTTCTCCTTGGACAAAAGAAGAATTCATGCAATGGCGCCAACTCATGGGAATTAATGATCAGATGACCATACATGGCCTACTTAAAAATTAATTAAGAGATCAGTACCAATTTTATAAAAATTATAGTTCCAAGGTGGCGGCACAAAGCCACACATCTTCTTCAAACACCGTGGCGGCCCAAAGTCACATGGTTTCTTCAATTCTTGTGGCTGCTACAAGCACCACACAAAAGATATTGGAGGCTACTATCCCTATTGAAGGTACATGATGTCTATCCAACATCCCAAAAACAACAATCAATCAGGCACTTTCTTCACCAGTGCCACAACCTATTTCTTCAAACAAAAGCTCCTCTTTCGAGGAACCTACTTATATTAAGAATGAAAGTGTCTATCCACTCATCCAAATTGAACCATAGTTCTAGCATTCCAACACCCATGAGGTAGCTAAGAAAATACTTAGCCCTTCAGCCAATTTCGTTCAAAACACCCATAAACATACCCAAAAATACTATGAGTTCATTCTCACAGATACCGGGTCCTGCTTGTTTAGGCCCCATAAAGAAAAACAAACCCAATCATATGTCACGCACACTATGTCATGGACTAACAAAATAATCTCATCAAAATAATGGGGAACCCATCTAACCAAATACAATAGACTTTCTCAACCTTTTGATCCGCAATTTTACAATTATTATGACTACCAGGCAACATGGATGAATGCTTTCACCTTCCAAAATCAACTTGGAAAGCATTTGTGGTTCATCCTCTGGGGTAAACAATTAACCTCTGATTTCCCTCAGTGGTTTATGCACCAATGGTGGCCTGCATATGGTCACAGAGCTGAAATTCTTCTAGCACCAATAAAAGAAGGTTATGATTATTTCGGCCACAGATTTTCTGGCGAGCAACAGATACCCATGCTCCTCCAATTTTCCCACAGATTTAATATTCCATGGATATACTCCCGGATGTTTTTCTTCCACAAGCCAGAAGGACATAAAGGACTACTGTGGTTAGCCTCCAAGGCCACTGCATGTGGTACAAAATGTGGGATTCATCCGAAGCCTATGTGCCAGCAGTAGAGAAGTGGTTTCTATCTCATCCGCAGTATCTAGTTATAACAGATGTTTCCCAAATATTATTTTTACAACAAAAGTCCATTGCAAATGCATAACTAGCCGGTTCCAGCAGCAAGCTTGATTTTATTTAGCAAATGGAAAAAATTCTTGATTCCCTTAAGAATCAAATTCCAGGTCAACAAAACCAAACATCTTCGTCTGACAAATCACCATCATCACCATCAGAAGAAGATCCTGATTTGATTTTCTAAAAAATTAACTAGAAATTACATTAGCATGACAGCACAATGACATCATAGCTGACATCATCCATGACATCATCTAGCACTTACTCCTAATGACATCATGGATGAAATTAGAAAACACTATGTAATTTTTAGTTTTTGGTTATAAATAATATTCCATATCACTTGTAAAACACACCTTACACTACCACTTGAGAAAAAATTCTTTCTCTTTCTCTAGAATTGGTTAGAGCTCTCTCTCTAAATATATCATAAGTTTTTAACTTGTATTATCAATTTTTGTATTTTCAATAACGTTCAAGTTTTTATTTACTTTGCTCTTTCTCATTAACCCCATTTACATTACTCTGCATTATGGTCGGTTATACCGCCTAATTTACTTTATCGCAATTTATTTACTAGTTGGCTCTGCCCCATAAATTTCTTTATTTGCACTCTAATTTTTCTTATTTTGCAGATTTAATTATTTTTATTATTACTTGCTTCATGTCCATATATTTATTAATTTTTCCCCTAATCTTTTAGGGGCTTTGCTTCCGGTCCCCTTGGTATCAGAGCCATAGGGGGAAATAAGGATTATTATTCTTATTTTTAACTTGTTTTTATGTGGTGTTTTTAGATTAGACTTGGATCTATAGATATATGGCCTCTTTTATATATCATTCTTAAATCTTATATTTTATTAAGAAGATCTCTTAAGGATGTCATTGTGATCCCCCAGAATCTACACTATGAGCAATTTTTCTGTGAAAAATGGCTATGATAATTCTTAGTTGGCTTATAGATGGTTATGTATAACCTTTGGGTCATCCTAAATAACAACTTCTTAAGAAGTTATTAGATTTAATTATTATATATTAAAGAAGACATGTATCCTTATATTTAATTATTAGTATAATATATTTTTCTAGAGAAAGGAATTCAAGTGAACCTCCTTTAATACACCCCTAATGCCCTAGACCTCAAACTCAAACCCACCTCTCACTTTCTAGAAAGTGTAAGAAGAAAGAATAGATGAATATAATAGTATTAATGGTGTAAAAAATAATTATATTATCAATATATATATATATATATATATATATATATATATATATATATATATATATATATATTTAATCGACGAACTATATACTGAATAGTGCAAATACTCTCCCATGCTTCAGTTGGTTGGGGTCGGAGCATCAGGATCCACCATAACCTTAAAAAAAAGGGAAATTCCAACATGTCTTGATAAATATTTCTAGAATAAGAAAACTATAATAAAAAAAAAATTATGAAGCCTTAGATTACACACTTGCTTGTGTACAACTAGTGCAAAGGAACAAGAAACAATGGTTTATGGTTGGCATCAATTTTATTTTATATAATGTTATTTGACTGGACACCATAGTTTAAGAATTAAAGAATTATACAGCTTTTTGTACATACCAAAAGTATCATAAGAACTCGTGCTCTTAATCACGTCGTGATATTTCTATGGATATAAGAAAATGTTATTAAGGGTATAACGACCCGACCGATCGTTTTAGGAGTTTAAGCTGCGTTCGGTGGCACAAGGTCTTGAACAGCTTCACATTATGTATATCAACATGTGTGCACGGTTGGATTCAATTATCGGATAATTTGGAGTCGAATTGGAAGAAAGATTTCAGTTTCAGAAGCTTAAGCGGTGTAAGTTGACCGAAATTTTGATTTTTTATGAAAACAGCTCTGGAATAAGTTTTGGATAATGTCAACAGCTTTGTATGGTGATTTTGAGCTTAAGCGTGCGTACGGATATGGACTCGGAGGTTCAAAGAGTAAATTGAGGCAAATTCGGCGAAAGTTGGAACATTTGAAGTTTGAAAAATGGAGTGGTTTGACCACCGTTGACTTTTTGGGATATTCAGGGTCGGAATGCGATTCCGAGAGTTGGGGCAGCTCTGTTGTGTGAACTGGGACTTGTCTGTTAAATTGGCATCATTCCTAGTTGAATTGATAGGTTTCAACACAAGTTTAAAAGTTTAAAGAATTGGAAGTTCATAAGCTTGATTCATGGTGCGATTCATAGCTTCGTCGTGTTTTGATGTGATTTGAGACCTCGAGCGGGTTAATGTTAGAGTATGGAACTTGTTGGTGTGCTTGGACGGGGTCCCGAGGGCCCCGTGTGTGTTTCAGACGAGCCGCGGATGAATTCCATGGTTTTGGGAAGGCTGAGATCTGGTGTAGTCGCACCTGCAGACCTTGGGCGCATGTGCGATGGTAACATGTGCGATGGAGGAAGCATAGGTGTGAGGAAGTATGTCTTGGGCAGTCTCCGCAAATGTAGAGAGTTGGCCGCACGTGCGGGCCGTACGTGCGGTTCTTGAGACGCAGATGCGTTTGTGGCCCTTAAATGAAAAGTTGCAGATGCGGTTTGGTGGACCGCATAAGCGCCTAATTGTCCGCAGATGCGGAAGTGTTGGGAACATTCATATAAGTCGAGGGTTGTCTATTTTCATCATATTTTGAGTTTTGGACTTCGAATTTGGGACCGATTTTTTGGGGTTTTCAAGCTAATCGAGTGGCTAAGTTTTCTTCATCTAGAATTAAATATATTTCATGATTTAATCTTTGTTTTTATCATTAAAATTGTGTTTTTAGTTGGAAGAAAATGTTGGTTTTTAAGAAATTCCTAAACCGAATTTTCATGATTTAAAGGGAGAGAAGGTATCGGAATTTGGTACTTTATGTATGGTTGAACTCATATTGGAATGTGTATTCGGATTTTGTAAAATTTGTCGGGTTTCGAGGTGTGGGCCCAAGTTATTGGACCGATCTTTTTTGAATTTGATAAAGATTGAAGCTTTATTATCCAGAATAGTTCCTTATAAGTTTTATGTGTGTTTTGAAGTTGTTCTAGTTGGATTTGAGCCGTCCTGAGGCCTTTTCACCCGAGAAGTCCATTTTAGAGTACCGGGTTATCGTTTTCGAGGTAAGTGTATTGCCTAACCTTGTGTGGGGAAATTACCTCTTAGGATTTGAGTCATCTATGTTGATTGTAGTTCGTGTACGCGAGGTGACGAGTGCGTGCTCGAACTTATTTGTGAAAAGTTGACCCTTTTGGAATCTTAGGTCCTTATATTTGCCAAGTATGAATTGTCCTTGGCATGATTCAATTTCCTAATTCTAGTTTCGTCTTTATTTGCTTACATGTGGAATTTCTTACTTTTGGATTTACTCCTATTTCATATTTGACTCCTAATTGACTTATCAGAATATTTTATTTCCTTTTACTGTCATACTATATCTTCTAAATTGTTTATCTCTAATTGTAATTATATTCATCTAATTCTGTAATGGTTTGGTCTTAGCTGAGGTTATGATTATTTTCATGTTGCTTGTCCTTAAATTAAATTGTTAAATACCCTTGAAACTACCGACCTTAAAGGAAGTTTGGATAGACTATACCTTAGTTGACTTGCCCGTAAATAGAGTTATAGGATTCATGTTGATTTCTTGTTGTTAACCCATGTAATTAGGTGCGACTGTTACTTGCTATTTTCCTTCCTTGTTGAACGGTTCTTAATATGCCTAGCTTTCCTTATTATGTTTATTTCTCGTGAACTAGTTTTTCCTATCTTGTGATCGAAGGTTCTTGAGTTGATGTATTTATTGTATCTTGAATTGTTACCATTCTTGTTGTTGTAGTTGTTGTGGTGATGCATGAGGTTTCTGCCATGCGGTTGTTGATATGGGTATTTGCACGAGGTCTATGTCGTGCTGTGTTTACTATTGATATTTCACATGCAGCGTGACAAGGCGGGATATGAGGTTGAGGGTTGCGCATGTGGCGAGACAAGGTGGGAACATGTTAATGCACGTGTGGCGAAACAAGGCGGGCATATACTTTACTATTGTACACGTGGCGAGACAAGTTGGCTATGTCAGAGATTGTTTGTGATACTTGTGTTGGCCTGGGGCACTCCTTGTTGTTGATATTCTGTACTGGAACACTTACTGCGTGAGATTATTCGTGTGGAAATTTATGAGATGACAATGTACGTGTTTCCCTTTTCTTTCCTAATGCTTACTAGTTGTTGAATCATGTTAGGGCACCTACACAAGCATACACGTAGTTAAGTACTATTAACGAAATTAGGGTTCCTCGTTGTTGTCAAGTATATATACTCTTGTTGTACTTGCCGTATGGGTGGAAATGACCCAATTGTCATGGGAGTCGTCCGTGCAGTTTGTATTCGAATGAGGGCGCAAGATGCTAAGTGTTAGGGTTCGAACATTGGGACCCGTAAATGGTGATTTGTACGACGTTCAGAACCTCGTGGAGATGACTATGAATTTGATGTAGAAGTGGTTGAAGTTGTTGAGTAATTGCCTGTCTATGTTGTATATTTACATTCCATATTTGTTTGTGTTCTACTCAATCCTTGTGTTATTTCATGGTTTCTTCTGATACTTATTGTTTTCCTTCTTATTGAATTCACTGTATTGTTAGCTATATTGTGTAGACTTATGTGTATATCATTTTTCCTTTATTCCTGTATTGATACTTGTTCAGTTCGTTAGACCAGTGGGTGTCTTCACTAGTCCTCGTTACTACTTCACCGAAGTTAGTCTTGATACTTACTGGGCACCGCTGTGGTGTGCTCATACTACACTTCTGCACATTTTTGTGCAGATCTAGGTATTGGTCATTAGTAGCTGCGCGGATTCTTGCCGAGGAGACTCAAGGTAAACCTGATGTCGCGTTCGCAAGCTTCGGAGTCACCTTCCTGTTTTGCATTTACACTGTTTTTACTTACTTCCAAACTGTTGTAATTAGAAGTTGTAGTAAACTCTATAAAGCTTATGACTTGTACTACCGGGTTTTGGGAATATTCTCATTGTATAAAATTCTTTATTTCAGAATAATATTAGATTTTATTTATTATTGTTGTTATTCCATGAATATTAGGCTTACTTATTCCTTAAGACTAGGTGCCATCACGATACCCAAAGGAGTGAAATTTCGGTCGTAACAGTTGGTATCAGTGCTCTAGGTTCAAAGGTGCTATGAGTCATAAGCGAGTTTGGTAGAGTCTTGCGGATCAGTACGAAGACGTCTGTACTTATCTTCGAGAGGGTACGAAACTATTAGGATAACTTCACTTCCTTCATTCCTATCGTGCAAGTTTATTGATCTTGAAGCTTGAAAATTTATCATTCCATTCTCTCACAGATGGTGAGGACGCGAGCTGCAGATCTCGATGATGTTACCCTCGGAGCAGGTGTCACCAGGGATAGAGGCAGAGGCCGAAGAGGGGCACGTGCCGCAACTTGAGTACCTACTAGAGCAGCCGTTGAGGAGACGCCTGTGGTTACACCCGGACTTCAGGAGACCTTGGCACAGTTCTAGGGTATGATTGGTACCTTGACTCAGGCGGGATTGATTCCGGGTGCACCAGCTACTTCACAGAGCGGGGGAGGACCCCAGACTCCCGCCGCCCACACTCCAGAGTAGCGAGATCATACTGGTCAGGTTCCAGGTGGCATGGCAGCACAACCTGGGGTCCCAAATCCGCCCGTGGTTAGGGAAGCAACATATGAGGAAGAACAACTTAGACTTGAGAGGTAAAAAAAGTACCATCCTCTTACCTTTAGTGGAATGGCGATAGATGATGCCTAGAGTTTCCTAGAGTAGTGTCACCGCATTCTTCGTACTATGGGTATTGTGGAGATGAGCGGGGTTGCTTTTGTTACATTTCATCTCAGGGGAGCAGCTTATCAATGGTGGCGGGCATATGAGTTGTGTAGCCCGGCCGAGTCAGCTTCACTTACATGGGGGCAGTTTTTAGAGATGTTTTTGAGCGAGTTTGTACCTCAGTCCCCTCGAGATGCATGGCGCGTAGAGTTTGAGCGGCTGCACCAGGGCACTATGTCAGTATCAGAGGTATGCCGTCAGATTCATTGATTCGTCCAAACACCCACCTATTTTGGTTCCTACAGTTAGAGAGCGTGTTCGTAGATTCATTGAGGGCCTCAAGCGTGATATTCGGTTCAGCATGGCTCGGGAGTTAGATTCAGATGTTTCATTTCAGTAGGTGATAGGGGTAGCTCGCATATTTGAGGGCATGTTGGATCATGAGAGAGATGACAGACGGTATTATGAGAGAGATATCAGGCGGGGCTGTGAGAGGGAGGACAGAGGGGGTCAGGAGAGAGAGGGAAGAGAGAAGAGGAGGCCTTGTAGGCCAAAGAGATCTATTGGTCCTTATTATGGAGGCAGGGTACGACACGATAGAGGATTTGTGGGTCAGCCAGTTCATCTTGCATTACCGGCTTCGTATGGAGTTTCAGGTACTCAAGGGTCTCAGAGTACTTGTACTGCACAGTTTCCACAGCCACGTCAGCAGAGAGGTTGTTTTGAGTGTGGAGATATCAGCCACCTGGTGAGAGATTGTCCCAGGCTCCGGGCAGATGGGTCACAACGGGGTATTCACACGAGTAGGGGGCACCCAAGAGGGGGAGGCCCGACCTGTTGATGTGTTTCTTATAGTATACTGGAGGCCATTGTGCCAGATGTTATCACACATGTATTTTTTGATCTGTTACTTAGGAGCACCATTCATATATTGTTTCGATTCTGCTTGGTGGGACGAGTTCCCTTATTTGATGCTCCACTTATGGATGAGTTACATGATTAGCACTATGCTTATGTGCTTGCCCTGATGGGAGATACTATGGGTGGTAACCCGTGTCTATCATTTGTTGTTATTCATCATTGAGAGTGGTGAGACTAGCGGTGAATCCTTGTTGTTCATCATGGTAGACCTGATGTGAATTTTCCTAAGTATTTAGGTTACGATCTGTGATTTGATACTTTATCGGGGTGAGAGTTCAGTGAGTGTTGTGATCTTATTGGAAGAGCTAAGTTAGTGGAAGATTTTAATTGGTATGATATATATTCGATATCTGATTTAGAGTGGAGGGCGGGATCCTCGCGATCTCTTGAGATTCGATGTGTTTGAACCGGGCTGAGTACCGGCAAAAATTATATCAATAAGGGGTCCTTGTGATTCGTTTATATGCTTTAATTATTTACTTGTTATATTGTTTTGTAGGTTAGAATTGATAGAGAGTTGTGTCTCTCAGGCTTGTTTGGTAGTTTCCTTATGTGTTCCATTTTCGGATTCAGTCGTTTTCGTTTTGTGCTTCTTGAGTTTTAGCTTGCGGGGTGTGTGACCGGTGGTGTTAGTTGTGGCTTGGTGATTCGATGTCGAATTATGAGGTCCTCGTGTTTCTTGAATTATTATTAGTGTGATGGAGGTTTGAAACGGAATTCTATCGGATATGAGGCTAATTGTCGGTGTTGAGTTCATTTCAGGCAGCCATTGTGATAAGAAGTGTTAGCAAAGACATATGTGTGGTGTGTTATGTTGCGTGGTTGTACCTTGTGGGTGTAGTCATGAGTTGATGTAGCTGGTTGAGACTGATATCGGATATGGATTTAGAATGGGGTCTTGTGGAAATGAAGAGAATGTGAGAATTTGGGGTGTGAGGCTTATCGGTGATAACAGAAAGGCTAAATCGCAATTGATATGGCGTCGTCAGGATTATGTAGATTTGGGTGACATGGGATCACCCGCGAGTGTGTTTTGGAAGTGTGCATTCAGTGATTTGAAGACTTCGAGGCAAATCTTGGCACGTTCGAGGACGAACATTTGTTTTAAGAGGGGGAAAATGTAACGACCCGACCGTTCGTTTTAAGAATTTAACCTTCGTTCGGTAGCACAAGGCCTTGAACAGCTTCACATTGTGTATATCAACCTTGTGCATGGTTGTATTCAGTTATCGGATAATTCAGAGACGAATTGGAAGAAGGATTTTAGTTTCGGAAGCTTAAGCGGTGAAAATTGATTGGAATTTTGACTTTTTATGTAAATGGCTCCGGAATAATTTTTGGATAATGTCAATAGCTTCGTATGGTGGTTTTGAGCTTAAGCGTGCGTCCGAATTTGGACTTGGAGGTCCGTGGAGTAAATTGAGGCAATTCGGCTAAAGTTGGAACATTTGAAGTTTGAAAAATTGAGTGATTTGACCACAATTGACTTTTTGGGATATCGGATTCGGAATGAAATTCCGAGAGTTGGAGCAGCTCCGATATGTGAAGTGGGACTTGTCTGCAAAATTTGGCGTCATTCCGGGTTGAATTGATAGGTTTCGGCACGAGTTTCGAAGTTGGAAATTCATAAGCTCGATTCATGGCGTGATTCGCAGCTTCATCGCGTTTTGATGTGATTTGATACCTCGAGCGGGTCCGTGTTAGATTATGGAATTTGTTGGTATGCTTGGACGGGGTCCCGAGGGCCCCGGGTGTGTTTCTTACGAGTCGCGGGTGAATTCCATGGTTTTGGGAAGGCTGAGTTCTGGTGTAATCGCACCTGCGGACCTTGGGCGCAGGTGCGATGGTCACAGGTGCAATGGAGGAAGAGCAGGTGCAAGGAAGGCTGGCCTGGGCAGTCTCCGCAGATGCAGAGAGTTGGCCGCAGGTGCGGTTTTAAGACGCAGATGCGGTTGTGCCCCTTAAGTGAAAAGTCGCACTTGCGGTTTGGTGGACCGCATAAGCTGATGTGCAGATGCGCCTATGTGTCCACAGATGTGGAAGTGCTGGGCAGATTCATATAAGTCGAGGGTTGTCTATTTTCATCATATTTTGAGTTTTGGACTTCAGATTTGGGAGCAATTTTTGGGGGTTTTCAAGATAATCGAGTCGGTAAGTGTTCACCTAGAATTAAATATATTCCATGATTTAGTCTTTTTTTTTATCATTAAAATTGTGTTTTTATTTGGAAGAAAATGTTGGTTTTGAAGAAATTCCTAAAACAAAATTTCATGATTTGAGGGGCGAAATGGTATCGGAATTTGGTAATTTATGTATGGTTGAACTTATATTAGAATGGGTATTCGGATTTTGTAAAATTTGTCGGGTTCAGAGGTGCGGGCCCGAGGGTCAACTTTTGGACCGATTTTTTTTGAATTTGATAAATATGGAAGCTTTATTATCCGAAATAGTTACTTATAAGTTTTATATGTATTTTGAAGTTGTTCTAGTTGGATTTGAGCCGTCCGGAGGCCTTTTCACCCGAGAAATCCATTTTAGAGTATCGGGTTGTCGTCTTTGAGGTAAGTATCTTGCCTAACTTACGTGTACGCGAGGTGACGAGTGCGTGCTCGAACTTATTTTTGGAAGTTGACCCTTTTGGAATCTTAGGTCCTTATATTCACCGAGTATGAATTTTCCTTGGCATGATTGAATTTCCTAATTCTAGTTTCATCTTCATTTGCTTAAATGTAGAATTTCTTACTTTTGGATTTACTCCTATTTCCTATTTGATTCCTAATTGATTTATCTGAAGATTTTATTTCCTTTTACCTATTCATGCTATGTGTTCTTAACTGTTTATCTCTAATTGTAATTATCTTCATCTCATTCTATAATGGTTTGGTCTTAACTGAGGTTATGATTATTTTCACGTTGCTTGTCCTTAAACGAAATTGTGAATACCCTTGAAAGTACCAACCTTAAAGGAAGTTTGGATAGACTATACCTTAGTTAACTTGACCATAAATAGGGTTATCGGATTCGTGTTGATTTGTTGTTGTTAACCCGTGTAATTAGGTGCGGCTGTTACATGTTATTCTCCTTACTCGTTGAACGGTTCTTAATATGCCTAGCTTTCCTTATTATGTTTATTACTCGTGAACTATATTTTCCTATCTTATGATCGAAGGTTCTTGAGTTGATGTATTTATTGTATCTTGAACTGTTTCCATTGTCGTTGTTGTACTTGTTGGGTGGTGCACGAGGTTTCTGCCGTGCAGTTGTTGATATGGGGATTTGCACGAGGTCTCTGTCATGCCGTGTTTACTATTGATATTGCACATGCAGCGTGATAAGGCGAGATGAGATTGAGGGTTGCGCATGTGGTAAGACAAGGTGGGAACATGTTTATGCACGTGTGGCGAAACAAGGTGGGCATATACTTTACTATTACGCACATGGCGAGACAAGGTGAGCTATGTCAGGGATTTTTTGTGATACTTGTGTTGGCCTAGGGCATTCATTGTTGTTGATATTGTTCTCAAGTATAGATACTCTTGTTGTACTTACTGTATGGGTGGAAATGACCCAATTGGCACGTGAGTCGTCCGTGCAGTTAGTACTCGAATGAGGGCACAAGATGCCAAGTGTTAGGGTTCGAACATTGGGACCCGTAAATGGTGATTTGTCCGAGGTTCAGAACCTGGTGGAGATGACTACAAATTTGATGTAGAAGTGGTTAAATATGTTGAGTCATTACCTGTTTGTGTTGTATATTTACATTCCAGATTTGTTTGTGTTCTACTCAATCTTTGTGTTATTTTATGGTTTCCGCTGATACTTATTGTTTTCCTTCTTTATCGAATTCACTGTATTGTTAGCTATATTGCATAACCTTTATATGTATATCGTTTTTCCTTTATTCCTTTATTGCTATTTGTTCAGTTTATTAGACCAGTGGTTTAGTCCTCGTCAATACTTCACCGAGGTTATTCTTGATACTTACTGGGCACCGCTGTGGTGTGCTCATACTACACTTCTGCACATTTTTGTGCAGATCTAGGTATTGGTCGTTAGTAGCTGCGCGAATTTTTGCCGAGGAGACTCAAGGTAAACCTTTCGTCGCGTTCGCAGGCTTCAGAGTCACCTTCCTATTTTGCATTTACACTGTTTTTACTTACTTCCAAATAGTTGTAATTAGAAGTTGTAATAAACTCTATAAATCTTATGACTTGTACTACTGGGTTTTGGGAATATGCTCATTGTATAAAGAATTCTTTATTTCAGAAAAATATTAGACTTTATTTATTGTTGTTGTTATTCTATGAATATTAGACTTACCTAGTTCTTAAGACTAGGTGCCATCACGATACCCAACGGAGGAAAATTTGGGTCGTGACAAAGGGTAAAACAAAGAGATCCCATATAGAAAGACACAAATCTCACGTTCCCGTCTGAAATCCATAGAAATATATGCTTTTCTACGAAAAGTCCGTTGGAAGCATTTCTAGTTATGGTATCAATATAGAAAGGTGTTATTCTTCGTAGAACATATAAAAACAGGAAGAAATTAACAGGAAGACGAAAAGAGCGATATATAAAATGAATATATGTTGTTAACAAGAGTGTAAAAGGTGCAAACATCTAGCCCTCCAAGAACATGTCATGACATTTCTATGGCTTTAAAAACATATTTTTAAAGGTTAAATTAAAAAATCACAGTTGAAAGACACAATTCTCACGTGTCCATCCGAAAAAACCTAGGCTTTCCGGCGAAAAGTCTGTCACAACATTTCTAATAGTGATTTCAATACAGAAAGTTGTCATTCTTCACAGAATATACAAAAACCGAAAGACGAAAAGAGTGATATATAAAATGAATATAGGATGTTTACCGGAGTGTAAAAGTTGCAAGCATCTGCCTCTCCATTCTCAATCCTAGGCTGGTGAATAACCAGAGAAGGCCTAAACTCACAGACAATAATAACCTCTCTACTGTTATAAACCACTCTTATGTCAATAGATCTTGTAAATGGATCCAAAACATCTCCAATCACTCTACCAAGTACCAATGTGTCTCTTCCTCTCGACATTTTGATACTAACACTTTTTCTTAAATGAGATTTCTTTCTTCCTTTAATACAATTTCTTGCATGAACTCAATAAACATAAGCAAAGGGTGTAGCTAGCTGTTATGTTTGATTATTTCTAAATATTTACTTCATGTCTTTTTGTGCCATTCCAAGAATCTAAACCTTGTTTTTTCTCCTATCTTTTTCTGCAACTTGGATATACCTTGACATTCGATCTTTTTTATCAATCTTCTCTGTTCTCATCTTCTTTCTATGCAGCAAGTAGAAAATATCAACTGTGACAATATTTCTTAAACTTCCTTTGAGTTACGAACAGTTGCAAATTCAGATTTTAAAGTCATGGATGTTTGTGAAGGATAGTTTGTTATAAGTTGGAAACAAGTGGGAATTGTCCCACATCGTTGCTGAAAGGTCAATTTTGGTGCCTTTTAAGTTTTTGTCCTTTTATGTGTTTAATTTAGAACACATGCTCTTATATGTATGCATTATATATATATATCAAAGACTTGGTGTAATAACCCGACTGCTCGTTTTGAGAAATTATATCCGGCTCGGCAGATTTAGGTCATGAGTAGCTTCACATACTGTATTATGACTTGTGTGCATCGTAGGTTCGGGTTTTTGAGAGTTTAGGAAAGGATTTTAGGAGCAACGCTCATTTGAGATGTCTGAAGTTGAAGGAATTGACCCAGGGTGTGACTTTTGAGTATTTGACCTTGGATAAGAGTTTCAACGGTTCCGGTAGGTTTGAATAGTGATTTTGAACTTGGGCGTGTGAACAACTAATTTTTTAGCACACCCAAATTCTATACTATTTTGCTGTAAATATTAATTTTAGGTCTAATCTTAATATTTTA
>ML301058.1:0-44446 GCA_005239505.1 Nicotiana paniculata
CCTTTGAAGCCTTGTTTATATTTCTTTGTTTTCCCCTCTTTTGGAACCAATGTACTTAATTTTTTTAAAAAATCAAAAAAAAAATTATTAAAAAAAAATCAGATAAAAAAAAATCATCAAAACAAGTTCATGTTAGTTGAACTACGCCCTGATTTCGAAAGGATATGTAGGCAGCCTCACTCTAGGGTTCGGTCACACCAAAACAAAAATCCACATTTCCCCAATATTCAAAGAAACTGGGGCATGGTTTTATTTTATTTTTGATGGTTTTTCCGTCAAAATGGTTCCAAAAGTTGTAATTCAATTGAATAGCTCTGTTTACCTTTCCCTGCTAAGAACTTTTGATCAACTTTCGAGAATGCTAAGTCAGTATACTACGGGTGATGCCTCAGCCATTGTAAAGAGAGAAAAATAAATGAGAGAGTCTTATTGGTGAAAACCCTCACGGGCATTATAAGGCAATGGTGAGTTGAGAGAAAGGCAAATGAGAGAGGTCAATTGTGAAACCCCACAAAGGGCATCGTTGATCAATTTAAAGCTTCTTATATCCCGGAACAAGCATGGTTAAGACAAAGAACTCAGTTTCAAAGTAAAGTTTAAAAGAGATTTCGAGAATTAGATGGTTCAGACAGATCGGGCATCCAATCCAAAGTGCATGTCATATTTATTGAAGTCAGCATATTCCTCCAGATAAGTCCTTTTTATTTTTAATTTTCTTCTCTGAAAGGTACACTTCTTGATTAAGTTGTAATACCTATTAGTTCACCTTTTTGTTTTCTTTCGCATTATCTTTTTGAGTCCCTTTCAGTCTAATTTTGTCAAAACAAAGCAAAGAAAAGGCCGCAAAATTGGTTACAATTTCCTTGTTATATAAAACAAAGATTGCTGGGCACAAACTGTGTGGGCAAAGCCATAAAGCCATATGTGATTTTCCCTGACTGCAAAATGCTTAAAGGACTGAACAATGTCTCAAGGGTCAACAAAAGTTACTCAGTTAGAAGTTGTTTTGGGAGTAAGGTTGTTTGCACCATAAACACGCATGGTGATAGGCACAAAATAATCAAGTGTTGATGTTGAGAAAGAAGATCTCTAGAAAGTTAAGATAGAATCTCCCGGTAATTCGTACAGCTATTGACAGAGCCAGCTATTCTAACAAGTGCAATAAACACTAGGTCAAGTCGCCCAAGAGATCAAGGCCATAAACTGACCACCATTTTAAAACTAACGAATCTTTTTTTGTTCAGAACATGAACTGAACAATTTTAGGAAACAGTTCGTGGAAGGACAAACATCACTAAGTGAAGTTCTCAAATCCTTGATTCCTTCTAATATATATGTAATCATGTTATTTTTAGTTTCATTATAGGGAATACCCTATCTTCACCTTAGGGTACTACATCCCCTAGCTGCAGTACTTTTGCCAACATAGGGTACGACATTTCCTAGTAGCATCGTAGAGTGCCACGAGCCTCATCTTATCACCAACACAGGGTACTACATCCCCTGACTGCATTACTTTTTGCTAACATAGGGTACGACATTCCCTAGTAGCATCTTAAAGTGCCACGATCCTCATCTTATCACCAACACAGGGTACTATATCCCCTAACTGCATTATTTTTTGCTAACATAGCGTACGATATTCCCTAGTATCATCTTAGAGCGCCACGAGCCTCATCTTATCACCGACACAGGGTACTACATCCCCTGGCTGTATTAATTTCTGCCAACATAGGGTACGATATTCCCTAGTAGCATCTTAGAGCACCAAAAGCCTCATTTTATTGCCAACATAGGGTACGACATTCCCCAGTAGCATCTGAGAATGCTGCAAGCCTTATTTTATTGCCAACACAAGCCATGAGCCTCACCTTACTGCCAACACAGGGTACTACATTCCCTAGTAGAATCTCAGTGAGCCATGAGCCTCACCTTATTGCCAACACAGGGTACTACATACCCTGGTTGTATTTCTCATTGCTAACATAAGGTACGACATTCCCTAGTAGCATCTCAGAGTACCACGAGCCTCATCTTATTTCCAACACAGGGTACTACATCCCCTAGCTGCATTACTTTTCGCCAACATAGGGTACGACATTCCCTTGTAGCATCTCAGGGAGCCATGAGCCTCATCACATTGCCAAGCAAAGGGTACTACATCCCCTGGTTGCATTAATTTTTGCCAACATAGGGTACGACATTCCCTAGTAGCATCTTAGAGTGCCACGAGCCTCATCTTATTGCCAACAAAGGGTACCACATTCCCTAGTTGCCTTCCATCATGTTAACACAGGGTACGACATCCCCTATTGTCAAAAAGAAAAAAAAAAGAGCCAATTTCTCTTTCAGTTCTTCATTTTTGCAATAGCTAAGACAGTTTATTGTGTTTTTAATAACTCACAAAAATTTCCTAGTGCAAACTGGGGCAGGAAATTTTTGTTTGTGTTGTTTGTTTGTGATAGCTTGTAGGTTTTTCTGCAAAGCATGGATTGGATGTGCAAAAATAAGATTCCATCTCTCGCCAGAGAAAGTGGAACGTTTCATCTCAATACCAGCCGAAGCGGCTTTGACATGATGCATGCAGAGACAAAGGATTTCAAGAACCATCTTCTTATCACCTGATCAAGAAACAAACCTGTGAGAATATTTCATAGTCTTTTATATCGGAGAGCATCAATTTTCACTCTAAAGTCAATGAAGGAAGAAAATCAAAAATCAAGAACAAGACTCCAGATGACATTTACATAGGAATTTTGTAACTCTTGGATTTCAAGAGTATGTAATTTTTTTTTTTTTCGTTTTGATGTAATAGTAGGAACCGCGGATCGGAACCTCGACGGAACTTCACTCGACTCTCCCTCTAAGAATACTTCATCACTCTTCTTTCACTTGAACTACACGTGACCTGATTCCCTTACAACCCGGGATATGTAGGCTGCCTAAAACCAAGGCTCGGTCACATCTTTTTCTTTTATCTTCTTTTCCTTTTTAAATAATGGTGAGGTCAAAAATGAGTCACCTTGTTCATTTTTCTTTGCCTGAAAACTCTTCAAATTTCCAAGCAAAAAGGGGCATGCTGTGAACAACTAATTTTTGACCACATCCAAATTCTACATTAGTTTACTGTAAATATTTTCTTTAGGCCTATATATATATATATATATATATATATATATATATATATATATATATATATATATATATATATNAAGTTAGTTGGTTCATATTTTTGTGTTAATATTTTAATTGAATTTTACTTCTAAAAGAAAACATAATATTTATATATATACACACACACACACACACATATTCCCTCATGTTCCCCTCAAACCCCTCACTTCTCACCCACTCCCTCACGTCATATGCACATACAACACATGATCTTCATGATTTTTCATTCAACTACCCATCACATAGTAAGGAAGGGAGGACATCCAAGGGGAAGAAGAAAAAGGAGGACAACCAAAAAAAAAAGAGAAAAGAACGAAAGGAAAAAGAAAGGACTGAAGGCAAAACGAAAAAAAAAAGATAAAAAAAGGGAAAGAAGGAAACAGACTTGTAAAACTGTTTTCACGCATTTGCAAACAAAAGTCACATGTGTGTTCTTATTGAATTTCTCATTTCCATACAAGAGCTGGTATTCGGTTTCGCGGTTCCGAGTTCGAGGTTCTAGAAAAGTTAGCATTGTTAGCTTTAGAAACCAGTAGGTTGTGACTGTGATTTTATTGTAAAAAAACTTCACAAAAAAAGAATATTACTAGATTGTTGATGATGAGCTTATATAAATGGATTACAAATTAGTTTTGTATAACCATTTGAAAACTGATGTCCAAACACTTCATCTTCAAACCAAACTTCACCCAAATCAGATTTTTCAAAACAAATTTGAGAATCTATGGCCAAACGCTAGCTCAATCTCTTCAGCCATAGCACTAATCCGTCAATTTGGTTCTGTACTCGAAATAGCTTCTGGATAGCTATAACACTCAAATGCATCAACGGTCTCTGCAACTACCACAACAAATCCCACAAAATTCGTATATCTAAGAAGATTCTCATCAACTACATTTGCAAAATGTACTGATATGTCATGATCTTTTGAGGCATTATAACAGAAAGACTAATCCAAGATGTTTGATGAAGATTTACCTAAAGAAAACATATGATATGGTTAGATGGAAATTTCTTGAGGAAGTCCTTAAAGCTTATGGTTTTCCAATGACTTTCATTCAACTGATTATGGTGTGTGTTACTACCACTACATTTACAGTAAAGGTGAATGGTGCAGGATATGGTTATTTTGAAGGGAAGAGAGGATTGAGGCAGGGATATCGTATTTCTCCACTACTATTTGTACTTGTTATGGACTACCTATCTAGAGGGTTGAATAAAATGAGTGAACTCCCAGATTTTTCAATTCCACCCAATGTGCAAGAATACTAAGCCGACTCACCTAATATTTGCATATGACTTGATGTTATTCTGTAAAGGTAATACTCAATCTATTCACAGGATGATGGAAGTATTAAACCATTTCAGTTAAGTGTCAGGTTTGGTAGCTAATATAGAGAAATCAAACATATTTTTAGAAAGGGTAGATGAGGATACAAAATATATTATATTGAGAGATACTGGATTCTCAGTGGGTACATTACCTATGAGATATCTGGGGCTACCTTTAACTTCAAAGAAGTGGAGTAAAATAGAATGTCACCAACTAGTAGAGAAGATTACAACAAGAATTCAGTCAGGGTATGCAAAACAACTATCATATGCAGGTAGATTGCAAGTTATTAATGCAATATTGTTTGCAATATACAATTTCTAGGGAGCTGTCTTTATACTTCCTCAGAGTGTTATTAAGGCAGTAGACATGAAATGTAGGGAGTATCTATGGGGCAGTACAGAAGGGCATAGGAAGATGGCATTGGTAGCATGGGATGTATTATGTAGACCAAAGAAATATGGAGGACTGAACCTTAAGGGCTGTAAACTCTGGAATATAGCTTATGTTGGGAAACTTCTATGGCAATTAGTGACAAATAAAAAAAGTATTATGGGTGATATGGGTGCATGGTGTTTATATGAAGCTGTGTAGGAACATATGGGATCATAGTCCACCTTATGACTGTAGCTGGTATTGGAAGAAGATTAATGGTTTGAAACATAACATGCTATAATGGTACAATGGAAATGTACATAGGCTGATCAAGAATGGAGGTTATTCTGTCTCTAGCAGTTACAATGCAATGCTAGGACATATGTCTAGATGTTGGGAAATGAATCTGATATGGAACAGGATGATGTTACCAAGGCATAGATTTTTATTGTGGTTGGCTTATCAACAAATAATGCAAACAAAAGGGAGATTGCTGCAAATGCATATTCCTATCACATGAGACATGGAGTGCTGCATGTGTAATATAGGTGTGTTGGAGACACAACAACATCTGTTTGGTGACTATTGCTGGGTGAAAAATATGAGGGATGCATTGACTAGATGGGCATGCATTAGATTACCAAATATGGAAATACCAGAGATGATACAGTAGATTAGAAGGGGGCATTGGAAGCAATTCAGGAAGGAAGTTGCAACAACAATTATAGGAGCAATTGTCTACTATATCTAGCAAGCAAGAAACTGGAGAATTTTTAGACAAATTAACTTGAATCTAGAATTCTGTGTTGGACAAATTAAGAAGGAGATTGCAGATAGACTGAGTACATATGCAGAGGCCAAAAGAGTTAAACAATGTCCATTGTTAGTACAAAGACTATGTAGTTAGGTTCTAATTTGTTGACTTTGTTTTTTTGATTTCTTCTAAAGTTGATGAGATTCTTGTACTTAGAAGAGTTTATTTTTTTAGGTCATTTGTATTGGAAGTGATAGTACATTTGATTCTCTTAGGATGTAAAAGCATTTGGGTTGTTATGGTAATATTCACATTTATTACCAAAAAAAACTACGTTTGCAAACCTTTGTGGTTGGTTGATCACTCTCTTCTCTCTGTATATTGAAATTTATATGGTTGTTGTTGCGCAGGTGCATTATCATCTTGATCAATATTTTGCACCTCCACTTCCTCTACTTTAGAACTAGTGGGCTGAGCTAGTAAAGATTCAATTTCTAGCTCTATGCAGTCACTGACACCATGTTCTGTTTCTGTTATTGCCTTCTCCCTCTGACTATCCAATAAGGAAGATTCATAAATGTTACATCCTTACTGATAATTAGCCCTGGAGTCTTTTGATATGTGCACCACAACCTATAACCTTTCACTACAATTGAATACCCTAGAAATATGCACTTTTTTTCCCTCGACTCAAGTTTTCCATCCCTCACATGAGCATAAGCAGGACAACCAAATATTCTTAAATTTGAATAATCAGCAGAGAACCGGACCATACCTCAAAAGTTTTTTTGAACTCAATAGTTGTGGATGGAGATCTGTTGACCAAATAACAAGTTGTATTGATTGCTTCAGCCCAAAAATCCTTGCTAACATATGAGTATGAAAGCATGCTTCGTGACCTATCACAAAGCGTTATGTTCATACATTCTGCAATACCATTTTGTTGTAGTGTTCCGACACAAGTGTGGTGTCTCACTATGCCCTATATGCTGCAGAAATTATCGAACTCAGAATTGCAAAATTCCAACCCATTGTCAGTTCGAAGACGCTTAACTTTTTTTTCTGTCTGCCTCTCAACCATGGTCTTCCATTTAACAAATGTCGGAAATGCCTCATCTTTTGTTTTCAGAAAATACACTCACACCATCCTTGAGTAATCATCAATCAAAGTCATAAAATACATGGCACCACTCTTGGAGGGAAATCTGTTTGGACCCCACAAGTCTGAACGTATATAATCTAACTTGTCTCTGGTGTTATGCTCGGCCTTCTTGCTGAACTTTACCCTTGTCTATTTACCAAACATGAAATGCTCACTAAAATTCAAAACTTGATTTTTGTACCCATACAGCAAATTCTGCTTACCCAAAAATGACAATCCCTTATCACTCATATGACCAAGTCGCAAGTGCCATAACTAAGACTGATTCAGATCACTTTTCCCAGAAGCTACAGTAGCTTCCCCTTCAACTACACTGGCCTGAAGATGATACAATTTAGAATGCAGTTTACACTTCATGAGTACCATGAAGCCTTTACCCACTTTAAATATTTTATTCTCGAAGTGAAATTTATACCCTTGATCAACCAAATTTAAAAAAGAAATCAAATTTCTCTTTATCCGAGGAACATGCCAACACTCAATATTTCTGATAATTCCATCGAACATTCTCAATTTGATGTTACCAATCTCCTCTACTAATAATGGATTATCATCTCCTATGTAGACAGTCTCACTTATTTACTTGTAAGTTGCAAACCAATTCTTGTGTGGACACATATGGAAAGTAGCACCAGGATCAAAACCCGAGAGTTCTGCTCATGACTAGAACTCACAACACATACTTCCCCAACATAGTCACTATCATCAGAATTATTTTCAGTGTCAACAATATTTGCCGAATTATCTATTTTTTACTTCCCTCTTTTCTTCTTCAGCTTAGGAAAATCTCTCTTGTAGTGACCTTGCTCCGCGCACTATAAATAGTTTTGCTTCTTTGCTCTAGACTTTGTTCTGGCGGTTGACTTTTTTCTGTTAAAGTCCTTTCGTTGTGTTCTTTCTCTAATCACAAGACCCTCACCCACAATTTTGTTGTTTGGAAAGCTCTTTTTCAACTCTTTAGATTTTAGTGCATTACTAATATCTTTCAGTGAAATGTTGTCTTTCCCATATAGTAGCGTATTGGAAAAAGTATCATAAGACGGTGGTAAAGAATATAACACAATCAAGGCCTGATCCTCACTCTCAATTTTGATATCCACGTTCTTCAGGTCCATTATAATTGAATTAAACTCATCAAGGTGAGTTTTAAGAGGTGTGCCTTCGTTCATACGGAGATTGTATAACCTCTTTTTCAGGTAGAGGCGGTTTGTCAGCGATTTCATAGAATGCAGATCTTTCATCTTCTTCCATGCCATTGCTACAGAAGTTTCTTCAGCAATTTCCTGAAGAACGATATTTGTAACGCTCATGAAGATCGCACTCAAAGACCTCTCCTTCAGCAGGTCTGCCTTCTCTGTCTCTTTCATCTCTTTAGGAAAATCCTCATCAATTGCCTTCCATAACCCTTGTAACACCAGGGACGATATCCCAATCTTCCATAGATTGAAACTAGATCCCCCCCCCCTCAAATTTCTCCACCGTACTTTGTTGAAGATGATGAAAACATCTTAACCCTAGATTATATGTAGAAACCTGAACCTTGCTCCAATACCAATTATTGCGGAAGATCATGGGTTAACTAGCACAAAGTCACACACAAAGCAAATAGAGAGGAGAAATCATCACAACGATTTAACGAGGTTCGACTAAGCCTAATCCTCGTGGTAGAAGCAGAGAGAGTTTTTCACCATGAATGAGATGAAAAACACAATACAATCTATAGAATCCCCAATTACAACTTCTACATATAGATCACAAATAGTCTCAAACATACAAGTGAAAAGTTTCCAAATTTGACAAGGAATATATGTTTTCTTTTCCCAAATCTATTAGGACAATGGATTTTTCTAAACCTATAGGGATTATGGGCTTCCTAAAAATAAAAGGAAATAATTCAAGCCACAAAATAACAAAAACATATATAGTACCAATTTTCAATTTGTCAAATTCAGATACAGTCAAACCTCTCAATAACAGCCTCGTTTGTTCCGAATATTTTTGGATATTATAGCGAAGTGCTGTTATATAGAATATATATTATAACATAACATAAAAATTGATTCCGGAAAAATTTAACTTTTATAGAGAAGTGTTGTTATATAGGGATGTTGTTATAAGAGGTCCTACTGTATTATAATTTTAAAAAATACAAACGGGATATGAATAGGCTAATGTCTAACTAATGAACTCGCGGAACTAATAAATGGGGGCATTTGCATCCGTACCCACTTTTTGTGTCACGTTTTAACTTATACCCGCTTTGTAAAAAAAATTGCAAGTGTACCCGCTTTTTCGCATAACTTCAGCATACGGGGCTGAATGAGCAAAGGCAATCACGCAAAACTTTAGCATTCTAGTAAACGGGCCTGAAGTAGCTTGCGAACTTTAGCTCTAGAACTGAAGTTTTTGTCTTTGTAACTGGGGAACGAGCTGAAGTTCTTATCTTTATAACGGGGGAACTTCAGCTCTAGAGCTGAAGTTTTTGTCTTTGTAACTGGAGATTCAGCTCTAGAACTGAAGTTTTTGTTTTGTAACTCGCGAACTTCAGCTCTAGAGCTGAAATTTTGTCTTTATAACTGGGGAAGTTCAGCTCTAGAGCTGAAGTTCCTAACTGGGAAACTTCAGCTCTAGGGCTGAAGTTTTGTCTTTGTAACTGACGAACTTCAGCTCTAGTTTGTAACTGGCGAACTTCAGCTCAGCGAGGAAAAGAGGGAAGAAGTTATTTAAAAATGGGTACAAATTAAAAGTTTAAAAAAAAAAGTATAAATTAAATAAGGACGACCAAATAAAGTGCCCCGTACAATTTTTACCTAATAAATATGGCTTTTCATATTTTGGGACCAGATCCTATCGCTTGTGCATGAGCCCGTGATAAACAATTAAACATATTGATGTTGAATAAAATCAATCCCTAGGGTCCCAGCTCAAGCCTTAGCTATTAATTCAACCATATGCCTATTTGGGTAATGGAAACAAATTGGCATACAACGGCTTACAATTATTCTTGCTATCTAGGCTCCCTTCACCTTCTTTAGCTGAAGGTCAACCGAAAATAGTTTCTCTATCTGTTCAAAATAAGAGTAAAGCTGCGTACATTCTATCCTCCCTAGATCTCATTTGGTGGAATTATATTGGGTAGTTATTGTTGAACGGCTTACAATCATTACGAGACAAGACTGATCACCATTACTTGACTCAACAAATTCTCAATAATTCGTTCGTAAACCGGCGTATGGCTTCAACACTAGCGGCACACAATTGAAACCCATTTAATATTAACAAATACTCCTAACAATTTATGAATAAGACAAAAGATGAAGTAACTGCGCGCGTTTTTAAGGAACAGTAGTAGTACTATAGTAAGCTTTTCACTTTAAATTGTGGCACTGTTGAAGTTCATTGTAAGATAAGGGCAAAGATTTGGCATTTGCGCAATCTGTAGGAGTGAGTGTCCCACAATTACAAGGACAAATGCTGCAGAGCGTGCTAAAGTATACAATCATTGTGAATCAAAGATATTTGTGGATATATATATATATATATATATATATATAAGTTAGAGAAAATTTCTGCCAGCTGCGACTTGATTGATTTATCCAAAAGAGGGGACCGCAATGAGAATATCATACTCCAGCTTCACTTGTACAAAAGACATCTTTAATCTATATAACAAGGACATATAGTGTAGTAGCAAGTAGTTTCCTCAGCATGTACTATGGGAAAAACCTTATGTAATGATGTGTTCTATAAGGCAGAACATAGACTTCTTGATGAAATCATTTTTGGCTACCTTGAATTAATTTACTATTTGCTTTTAACGTTCACTTTCTTTTTCTTTTAATTGCCGTGGTGTTTCTGATCCTAACCAGCTTGCACGCACGTGTACCCACCAAGGCTTAAACAAATAGGACGAAATTGATCACTAATGTTTTCTGCCCTTACCGAAATTTAATCTTGAGACCTCGTGGTTCTCCGACATTTCACTAATCACTAAGTCACACTCTTCACCTATTCTTATACCTAATCCTAATCAACAAAACAATTTTCATGAAAATACTCTACATGAAGAACAACACTACATTAGGGAAGCGGGAAAAATTATAGTAGTAAATTGTAAGAGGCATGCCAATGTAAATATATATATATACTAAAGTGAAAACCCACAAAAGAGACAAGAATGATGATCAAAATGTAATTTAGAAAGGACAACACATAATCCAAAAACATATATCTGTACATCAACAATCTCTATTCTCTCTATCTCTCTCTACTAGTATTATGACACAGCAACAACTCCTCAAATTTTGATGCAGCAAACTGCCAAGAGAAGCACTGAAAGAAGAGCCAAGTGGGCTGACCTATCATAAATTCAATTCTGTCATTCAGAGGAATCTTTTGCAGAAACCAACTTCGAAAATCCTTCATTGGGTTACTGAAAAAGCTTTTAAATCTCAATGTGGGGGTTGGTGTGTGGGGTTAAGATGCAATTATACATTCCACTTTAAGAGTCATGTGCCTTTGTGTCAGAGTTCCTATCCAAGAATTGTATCAGATGTACTGCTATCTGCTCTCCCCACCTTGCTTTCCACATCAGCTGAGCTGCAACAACTCTCCTTTACTGATTCTATTTCCATGCTCGTTGTTCTACTTCTTCTGTTTCTTCGGTCCTGTTACAAACATCAAGCTCAAGAATAGTACATAAATATCAACCATGGATTTAAAAGTATTCATATAGCTGACCCCAATTAAGACGAGCTTAAAAGAGTGACAGGCAGTCATATAGTCGACCGCAACTTGCTTGAACTTGAGGAATAGTTGTATTTTGGATATGAAAAATGTTCATATGCATAGTGATTCAAACGAAAAGATAAAATTTGGACATAGTGCAGAGTGAAAAGATACAACTGCAACCTTATTTGAGGTTATGTCAGCAGTTCACATGGACAAAATACAACAGTAGTACTATTCACCACAAAAAAGCAAAACTTCCACATTACCCAATATTCCTTTTCATTTGGCTAAGAAACTGTACACTGCTCTTTTGTGGATGTGCATAAAAGCATTGTCTTACTAACAAATATTTGGAAAACTATTTGTAACTTGAAAACATTCTAAAGGGTTTGGTTGATATCTCAGGTTCTATGAAAGGAAGCTTTAGTTGTAGCCAAAATAAAGACAAAAGAAGATCATATGGAGTGGAGATATGAAAGTCAAAAATGGAGTATACCTCGCGATAAGGAAGTTCTTCAGTTTCAAGCATTCGAACTACTTGGCTCATTCTGGGTCGCTTTTCTGAGTCCGGATCAACACATCTCAGTGCGACCAGAAGCGCCCGTTTTAAAGCGCGAGTACCAGGCCTAACTTCAAGGTTAGGATCCACAACTTCCTCGGCCCTCCTATTTCCAACCATCATTTTGAGCCATTCAACAAGATTAACCTGCCAAAGGTGAACCACACAAATACCTGTTAGTAAATGCAAGAAGCAACAGCAACCAGGAGAAAAGGGAGTACTTTACCCTGGTTTCTCTATTAGTGCAGTTAGTAAAGAAATTTAATGTGTCGCATCCCTCTCTCTCAGTACCTCAGTAGCGGGACGGCTGTAGTCCACAGGATCTCTACCAGTGACTGCTTCTAGCACTAGAACACCAAAACTGTAAATATCGCTCTTCTCATTTAACATTCCAGTATTAGCATATTCTGGAGCCACATAGCTGAAATTCAAGTGAGAAACAAATCTGAGTATCTAACTGTGGAAACAACTCAACAAATGCAAAGGTGGGTGGAGTAGGAGTAAAACATATTCAACTAGAGAATTTCATACCCAAATGTGCCCATGACTCTGGTGGTTATGTGGCTCTCTCCTGAGTCCAAGAGTTTTGCCAACCCAAAATCAGAGACCTTAGCATTGAACTCGTCATCAATCAAGATATTACTAGACTTTATGTCTCGGTGGACTACTTTAGGTTCTATGGCTTCATGCAAGTAAGCAAGCCTGCAAATAAAACAAATTCCACATTAAGGTGTGCAGTATAATTTGCTTTTATCTCATCTTCACTGATAATAGAAATAAGAGAAAGCTATTAAGAAGAGCCAGAAAAGCGAAGGGTTATAGCTATTACTAACAAGCAACTACTACCTTTTAGGAACTAAAAATACATAAACGATTGAGGCAATGGCTTGGAGTAAAATAAGTTAGAAGAGTTTGCAGCAGTAATAGGTTTATTAAGGAAAATGGAATGCCATGTGAAATAATTGGAGAAAAGATTAAATTGTGTAGCAGATTCTAACAATGAGACTTACGCTTTTGCAGTACCAAGGAGAACCTTCATACGGGCTTCCCATGTAAGAGTACCGTATTGTCTCATAGCGCCATGAAGCCACTGCTCCAAGTTTCCATTATTGACGTACTCGTAAACCAGCATCCTTTGTAGCCAAAACAAAGTAAATGATAAGGAAAGCATAATTAAGCTGAAATCATGGTGGTAGACATTTTGAAATAAAGAGTCATAGCACAGAAAACTTTAACATACTTAAAGAAATTCCACGATTTTATCTGGAAATACCTGTGAACACCTTCAATGCAATAACCAAGAAGACGCACAAGATTCTTGTGTCTAACATGACCAATTGCTTCTACTTCAACGCGAAATTCTTTCTCCGCTTGGCCGCTGTGGAGCAATTCATATATCGTTAGATCGTAAATAATATTCGCTCATGGAGATAATTGTACAGAACCTGTAGAATTATTTCAAAGCCATTACTCACAGATTATTTAGGAGCTTCTTCACAGCTACTTCGGTCCCATTGATCAACCTGCCCTTATAAACTACACCATATCCACCTTCACCAAGCACATTCTCTGCAGAGAAACGACTTGTTGCAAGTTCAAGATCTCTAAGCGTGAACCAGTGGCCCCACCCGAGCTGTGAGATCTCTGGCAAGCCAATCAAAGGAGAAGGCATTGCAATTCCATAGGATGGTTGTTTCCTCACTGTCCCTGAACTCCCCTCTTCCCCTGACTGCGAACTAAAAGCCCTTTCGTTATGATATATTGAACTGCATTGGCTGATATTATCAGCATCACTTGATTTGCTTCTACCCAAATGGACTAGCATCTTTTCTGATGTTGTTTCATTTGATTTATCATTAATAGTCAGAAATAAGCTTTGAGGATGATCATGGACATTTGCAGCGCCAACTCTGTCAACCTTGATATCCTTGGAAACATTGGGTATTTGGCAATGTGAATAACCGTCCAGCGTTCTCCTAGATTTTCTCCTACACGTTACCCATATTGACAACATACAGAGTATCCCGACGATAAATACACCAACACATAAACCCATCACAACCCATAGTTTGAGACCCAAAAATGATGTCTTTTTAGACAATTCACTGTTTAAGTCCCCAGAAGACATTTCCACAAATTCTGCTTTGTCCTCCCGATTCCAGAGTCAGATTTACTCCATTGCCTCCTGTATCCCACTAAAAATTTAGGTCACTTTGAAGAGGAGTTACATCACTCACACATTTCAACAGCTGTGGCATTTCTACAATTTGTGGCATTGTTTTTCTTCTTTTAAGACTTTACTGAAACAAAGTAGTTGGTAGTGTCTAAATTAATTAAATTTCAAAGTACAATTAGTTAAAGATAAGACATTGACAGGGCAACTAAATTGGTGGCAGCTGACATCAAGATACAACTATCCACAAGAGCATATTTACTAGTAACAATTAGATTAAGAACAACACTTCCCCTTCCCGATTGAAACAAATCAAGAATTCAGGGAAAAATCACTAATTTAAAACAAGTTCGGATCTTTTTAAAATGGGCACAAAATTAAAGGAAAGAATGACTTAAAACTGAAGTAAGAGAATGAAACCAGATGTAAATCCAATAAAGTTGTTACCTTTACACAAAGTGATCTATAGAAACCAGAGTTAATTAACCCCCTTGATCTTCTTCTTTGAGAAGGAAAGGAAGTACCTCTTTATGAACCAACAGAGACTCAAAACGCATAGATATGCCAATGCAGAAGTGAAAACTAAAGAACCCCACAAAAGCCAAGAGAAAACTAAAGGGTGGTTTGGCTGAAGTGGACCAAAAGGGAATAAACTACTGCTCTAAGAAGGCTAGACAAAAATGTAATCTTTGAGAGAGAAAGAAAAAAAAAGGTTTTATTTTAATGGTGGGTAAAAATGGGTGGGTGGGTAATGTGAATGTGTAAGCAATAGGGACCTCAGAAAGCTGTAAAGGTGGAAGCTTGGTTTGCAATGGAGGAAATCTATGCTAAAGATAGAGAGAGAGAGAGAGAGAGAGAGGTAAGGTTCTTGATTTGGGGCGGGTGGTGTTGAGAGAGAGAAGAGAAAAGAGAACAGTAAAGGAAAAGCAAAATATAATAGAGAGAAATGCATTTATGGTTGGATGGCAAAAGAATTTATGAAAAAAGTGAAAACCCCAACAAAAAAGAAACAAAAAATTGAAAAAAAAAAACACATATGAATGTGAAGGAGAGAAGATGAGGGGGCATTTTCTTTTGGGGAAGAGAGTCAACTCAATCCAAGCTTAATGTAATGACAAGTTTGATATTACTATATTGCCCCTTAGCCTAAAACCAGTTCTCTTTATTTTGTCATTAATGATACATACACATGGAATTGACCTCTTCTCTTCACAGCTGATGCTATGAAAAAACTGGTTTTTTAGGCAACAATGACCTGACCACCCTATTGAACACCTCACTAAAATTGACTACTTTACACCCAAAACATGGCTGGCAATCACTGTACTTAAGCAACCTACATAAGCTACTACTACTGCCTACTGTTGTCTGATAGCTACAGTTTTTTTTTGTTTTTTGTTTTGCTCCCAATGAGGTCACTATTTAGGTTATGAACTCATGTATTTTGTAATTGTGTACAACATGTTTTATTTAAGGTGTTGTTATTGTTAAGACTTAAGAATCACCTCGGTAACAATTTGTTTTGATAGTTTAAAATTTACGTAAACAGTCAAGACACGTGTAGTCGTGCATGTGTATCTAAGAAAAAATAATAACGGAAAAGATGACGCAAACTTAATTTTCTACTTCATTTCAACATTAAAATCATATCTCAAAAAAAAAAATGATATCAGTCTTTTAATTAAATTTTGGATAAGGGAATTAGTTTGAAGGAAGTTCAAATTAGCTCACTTTCACAATCATGGTAATAAGATTTTGCAAAGTAAACAAAATAGCCTTTTGTTTCATCTTTTTTGTAGATTTTTAGAATATTTCTCTGTCATTATACTATATTTGTGATTTTCCATGGATGTGATATTTCTTTCCACAAAGAAAAACCACTTCTATTTTTGCCACTATATTCCTGTAATTATTTTCAAAATCTTTTCTATGGTAGCAGTATTTTCTAAGAATGAGAACGATTTGTCAAACTTACGCAGATTTATTATTGATGTCATGACTATTCCTTTTGACCAAAACCTGCTATATTTAAAACATTTGTTACAACGGCTCACAAAGGGTAAGCTAGTAATTTCATGTCATTAAATCACATTAGATCAACCTCCCTCCCACTAAAAAGTCCCCAAGACTCATAAATAAAAACAACACTCACCACTTTATCACATGTGAAGTCTAGGGAGAGTAGTCTGTATGTAATTAGGGACGGTCTAATTAATTTTGTGGCCTAAAATAAATTTTATGAGAGACCTTAATTTTTTTATTTTTTTTTTTAGTTTAAAGTCTATTTTTCTAATTTTTTTTTAGATGCAAAGTTATTAATATTTTTTCTTATAATCAATTTCTCTTAATAAATTTTTCTCAATTGACATTATAGCCAATTTATACATTATTATATAAGCAATATAGATATTTGAAAAATAATTAATTTTTTTATTTAATTGAGTATATCAATTAAAATGTTATCTTTTAATTGTATTATTTTCCTTTAATATTTTTAATTCAGAAAATAAATATAAACCATCAATATCAAATTGAGTAAGTTTTAAGGAACATTCAAGATTAAAATACTGATTTTTTGAATTTTCATCATCTAGTGATCTCAGTATTTTGCGCTAAGAGAAAACCAAAAACATTTTTTCATAAGCTTCAAATTGTTCAAATCTATTTTAAAGTGAAAAAAATAGCATTGTCTAATATGTATAAAAAGTAATCAACTCTGAAAGACACTTTGAAAGATTTTGAGATTTCATTATCAACATTCTCGTCAAATTGTTTCTTCCTATATATTACACGTTTCTTACAAAATTCGGATTCGATATTCATTTTAAATGCAATTTCCTTGGCAGAAATCATTGCTATTGCAAATCTTTCTTCTCTATATTTGTTAAAGAAAGAAATCAAATTTTTTCACATACATAACTTTTTTTTAAATTTATATATAACCTATTAGGTGTAAAAAAAAATGAGGCTCCTTTAGGAAAGGACCGCCCCTGCACGTAATTTTACTTTTACCTTATAAAAATAAAGAGATTATTTTTAATAAACTATCAGCTCAAAAAAATCATAATCGCGATATTATTAAAAAGAAATAGAATAATGAATAAACCACGAAAAGAAAATAGTATCACACAGCAGTACTAGCAAAAGAGAAACAATAACCCCAGTACCCCACTCTAGAAAAGAAAACAAAACAACCCCAAGATTGTAAAAATATAAGAGAACACGTATCTATTGTAAATATTTATTTGTATATGTTTATATTAAATTGTCTTAATTTTTTACATTTAAGTAGTAATTGATAAAACGAAAAATTATATGCATTTATTGAATTAGTATAAACAACAAATATTGTATCCGCATTTTAATAAATAATAAAAGCATATAATTTCTCCCCAATCCCCGGCGGGGAAGGGGGGGGGGGTGTATGGGGAGGAAAAAGCCTTTGCTTAGTGAACAAATGTGAATTTCTTAAATATGATTATGGCATGGGAGGAGAGATAAAAAAGCCACTATTAAAGGAGGATCTGAGGCTTTGATTAGAAGCATAATCTTTTTCATTAAAGTATGTTTCAGACAAATCCTTTCTAATCTTTTCATACTTTAAACTTGATTAATTTAAATGAATTGGGTATGTGTTTATACTAATTAAAGTGGCACAGTGGGCTCCACTTTCCCAATTCGGGTTCTATTATTTAGCCCGAATTTTGACCCGAATGGATTATCCTCATTACCTAGCCTAGCCGTCCAATCTTATGCATCTCACATGGGAAAGTAGGATACCCTCATTAGCTTGTTTTGCAGTAACAAAACCTTGCACGTGCACCACATGTACGGCACGTGGAATTACTCTTAACTTTTTAGTAGGCCTTTGGACATAAAATTATAAATTCCTTTTTGTAGTATTTGGATTTTATGTTGAAAAATAATATTCGAAATTTAAAATTATGTTTGGACATGTATTTTATTTGAAAAAATATTGTAATTTTGTGAGTGAAGAAACAAAATTTTATAGACAAATACATTTTTAAAAATAAATTCTGAAAAAAAGAAAAAAATGTCTATGGACTATCGGGGTCCTTAATCTTTACATTTTTTTTATTTTTGAATGTGTTGGCCATTAATCAGTGGCGTATGTAAAAAAAAAAAATCAAAAGTGTCGATTTATTTGTTTATTATATGTTTGACTCGAGTTCATTGCTATAATGATGTTATGTATCACTGCCTCAAAATTCTCGTTGATTTTCTGAAGAAATTCCGATATTTAAATGATAGTGGTGGAGTTTCAACGTTAAGAAACGAAGTCTAGGCTTTTGCTTCCTTTTTTTATTGCTTTCTCTTTTTACAGTCTGCACTAAGTTTAATGAGATTTGTGGACTAGTTTATTTGTAGCAATAAAGCAATTGACAAGTAACGGGCTTTCTCAGTTAGTCAGTTGCATCTGACTCTTTTATTTGCAATTGGATAAAGAAACATCTAAAGAAATGGCAATTCCAGCAACATACTCTTTGTTTAACTAGTTAAATCAACAATTACTATTCAAAGAGTTCTGAACAATGAGAGCATATATAACAAACAAGGGGAGAAATTCAAAAATAATCATATTTATAAGTGGCTATTCAAAAATAGCCACAGTTTCAAATGTGATCGAAATTTAATCACTTTTTGTGTAAATAAATTTGAACGAAAATACTGTTCAAAATCCAGAAAATACTCCGGCATAATATACTGGAACTCCTATATAACCAACATAATATGCTGGAAGTTCATACACATGTGCTCCAATCTCCAGTATATTATGCTGGAATTTTCCACGTGTTGGAGTTCCAGCATAATATTCTGGAAGTTCATACACAGGTGCACCGATCTCCAGTATATTATGCTGGAACTATCCGTATTACAGTAAAACAGTGATTATTTTTCAATGACTTTACAAACACTTGCTATTTTAAAAAATCAGTCCGAAAACTAACTAGCTCGTGCTATTTTAACACAAAGAAACCCTATATAAATTGCATAGATCTAAAATTTGGTCAAGTTAATTATTGGATAACAAAATGTCCAATAAATTGCGACAGAGAACATGAAAAGCATTAACGATAGAAGAGTGTAGTACGGCCGGAAATGTGAGAACACAAATAAAAAGAGCACTTAAGCAAAACATGACAAGTGTAACGGTTATGTTGACAAAATTGCTACCCATCAATAAAGTTTGAGCACTTTTCCACTAGAGCTCGTACACAATTAAGATTTAATTAACACCACAGAATATATTCAGAATTTTTCCATTGTGCCGAAAGAGTTGTTTGGAGTTTTGCTATTGTCTTTGGTTATTCATTAATATTCCAAGTGGATTAGATGTTAAACCACAACAAGCATCCTGTAAACTTTGAACTCATCATCATTTCCTTTTTGGTCCAATATGTCATTATAATCTCTCTACCAAAAACATATAATAAGATAAGACAAGACAAAACACTTAGTCCTAATTAAACTCTTTGACAAATTTTAATTTCTAATATCAAAAGGAGAAACGGGTTGAATTTGCTCCTATATTATTTCAAATTGAGCAAATCTTATCTTTTGTTAAACTTTTGATTTAATATTATCCTTGCCATTTGTAAAAATTTCGTTTTTTTCTTTTGATCGCTAATCATAATCAAAATTTAAGGGGTATGTTTACCCTAAAATTCGAGTAACAATTAAACTTATATTGTGGTTTAAGGATACGTAATCTAATTCAATACCAATTGATAAACAACGAATTAAATGAATAAACTGAACAGTAAAGTAAACCAAACCAGTGCTCAAGTAATGCTTTCGACCTCGATTCGAGATGGTCTCGAGGTTGGATAACAAAAACAGTAATGAACAATAATAGATAGTAAGTGAAATAGAGAGCAGCATGTATATTCTTTCTCTGTGGATAATGATGATATTACAAAGGAATGGGATTCCTCTTTATATAACAGATGAATCCTAAATAAGGTACAATTCGAATAACGGAAATAAATCCCATGATTGGCGTCAATAACTACTTGATTCGATCTGTTCCGGGATTTTCGTCGAAATCTTTGGGCGATTGCTAATATCTCGCAATTCCGTTATCACACTTCACTCGAAGCTAGTCATGCTCGATTTCAATCTCCAACAAACACCTTGATTTCCATGCCAAATATTCCATCTTCGAACCCGGTCTTGGTCCATTACGAGCTTACCTTCGACGCAGCTCCCATGCCTATGAAATCGGGTACGCCCGATTTCGACCGTATACAGATAGTCCCCGCATTTCTTAGAGTAAAATGATAAGAAACGATTTGAGTCTCAATATTCTGAAACCTCGATCATGGCGCCGTCCTCGTGACGTAAGCGACGGATGTGACCGAAATGTCCCGTCAGTTCAGTTCCCCAAATCATTAATGCTTGTCAGTTAGCGGTCAGCCACTAGCGCCACCGAACCGTCGTCGTGAGTCTATAAATACATGCTCCTTTGGTGAATCAAACTTTACTTTTGCTCTTCCAAATCTTCCAAATCTCTTCACCTCCTCTCTTTCGCCGCCTATTGAGCCACCCTTGTTAGCACCGTAACCACCAATTTTTCACCTTTCTTCGCCCTTATTTACTTACATCAACCTCAAGACCGTACCGCAAAAGGAAAAGGCTTCCTCCTCTTCTTCCCGGTCGGCCGGTGACAAAGCACCGGTGGAACTGGCTCCTCATGAGTACGTCCCTGGCCCGTGCACTTTGAAATCTGATTTCAAGATCGAGAACCCTTCATCGGTCCCAGGTCGAAGCGAGCATGTGTCGATGTACATGTGCTCAATAACGAAGAGCCACCTTGAGCCATGAAGAGGGACTGCAACTAGGTCTCGAGGTCGTGGTGCAAATCCCTGCTCCCGAAGAGAGCATTACAACTTATGTGGAGGGGTTCCTAAGTGTTTACACTTACCCCTTCACATTGGTTCCCTCGACCTGGTGATTATTGATTTCTGCAAAAGATATTAGGTTACTCTTGGCCAGATGCATCCCTCGCTATGGCGCATAGAAATTATGATACATTTGTTCTCGGGCAAGGCCGAGGGGCTGGAGTTTACCCTAAATCACCTTATGCAGTTGTACCGACCTCAAATCTATCGATGACTAATCAGGATCTAATGCCGGGCAACGAAGGCCTTGTTCTCGAGCATCGACGAGGATAAAGATCGGGTTTGGATGAGCCACTTCATACGGGTGAGGACCTGTGACATTATCCCGGAGGAGAGGATGCCGTTCCCTGAAGTGGAACCCCGACTGTAAGTGATCTTTTAAACTTTGTTCTTCGTACCCTCTTCGACTTCACCTAACATTCTCTTTCGGCATACAACCATTCCTTTGATGCCTCAAGCGGTGCCCGACCTTGAAGATTGGGTTTGGAAGTTAGCCTCAACTTCCTCTCATGTCGAACGCGCATGGTGTGATTTGGCAAAGGGCAGATGGGAGGCCAAGAACCACGGTAAGGATCTCCTTTCTCATATTCTGAAACAATCTTTGTACTTCGTTCATCACTAATATTCTTTCATGCAGGCCTAACCAAGGACGCCATATTGAGGCCCTCGAGTGGAGAGGAATAAACCAAGTCCCTGGTTTCGAAATCGGAGAAAGACAAGAATAGGAGGGGTGCCTCGCAGTCCGAGGACCCCAAGCCCAAGCCTCGAAGGGTGAGGAGGAAAGTAATCGCTCTCACGGTGGACTCGGTCCGAAACCTGAGAGAAGAAGAAGAAAAAGAAAAAGAAGAAGAAGAAGAAGAAGAAGGTTCCTCGACATTAACGGTCCAACCCAGGAAAGCCGTCGAGGCTGCCAAACCTTCTAAGCCGACGGTGGCCGCTGAAACGAAGCCTCGTGTCGAGGAGGCTTTAAAAAATAATTTGGGTGGGGATCCCGAATCGAGGTCAAGATCATTTCTCGATCAACTGCAACTACACCAGACGGGGTCGGTTTCGAGACCTCAAAGATCGATCAGAGCATCCCGAGCAACTTGCTCGGAGCCATGACAGCAGGTCAATTGCCTTCCCTCCCGACTTTTTCTGAGGAGGCACTAAGGGAAGCTAGGGAGTTGAAGACCCCTGAGATTGGCGGAGGCTCTAGTGTAGGTGATCTCTTCCGGTATTGCTTTAATGGGGTCGATGATGCCTCCGATATCAGTGATGCTTTGATTATTTTGGAAGAGGCCCATCGTCTCCTATCTCGGGTAAGCATTAGCTCCTGCATTCCTCTTTCTTGTTCTTTTTTCCTTTAAGTTTGACTTGTTTCTTCCCCTTTTGTGTAGGCATCTGTCAAGTTTCGAGTTGACCTTACCCAGTGCGAATCCGAGCTTCAGAAAGTCTCAGAGGATAGGAACGCCTTGAAGCTTCTTTGTGGCTAAAAGGATGAAACTATAAAGGACCTTCAAGTGAATTTGGCCAAGGCTCGTGAAAAAGAGGCTGAGCTAGATAAGCAGGTAATCATCATTTTGAAAAAGTACGGACTCGCCCCAACTGTGGAGGCTAATAATTTATTGTCCCAGGTGCAACAAAATGTCAAAATCGAGCTGCTTCGGGGAGAAGTTGACTAGGTTAAGGCCGATTGCGATTGGTGGAAGGAGAATATGGACCACCTGACTGCGTAAAAAAATACTACCTCGGCCAAGCTGTCATCGGTCGAGGTCCAACTTCGGGGCATCAAAGATAAAAGCTCAGCCCAGGCTAAGAGGATAGAGAAGCTTGAAGCTGGGCTTGCTGAGGCTAAGGCAGAGATCGCGAAAACTAAGGTCATGGCGGACAAGTCCATTTCCATGTACCGGGCCGATGTTGAGGCTGCTCAAACGCAGCTAAGGGAGACTTCCAATCGGGATCAATGGAACAATGACTTGGAAAAATTTCAATCCCTAAGGAAACCCTCGAGGAAATCCATGCTCGAGGTTTTGACCTCTCCGAGGAGATAGAACAAGCCAAAGTGTTTGAAGCCGAAGCCAGGAATCTTGCCTCCTTCGATGATGAAGAACGCAGTCGAGGCGGATCCGACGAGGGGCCTTAAGGAGAAGTTTCTCCCTGAGAAGTTTCTCCCGAAGAAGAGGTTGAAACCAGCCGTAGTTAGGGCTTAGTTTATTTATCGTTCTTTTTGTAAGACCCTGATCAGTCTCTTGTACATAACCTTTTCACAATATATAATAGAAAAGCTTCTTTCGAATATCTTCTCAGTTTTATGTTCAAACATGTTTTATGCTTTTGCCTTGTGAAATTTTCGTTGTTGCAACCTCTGCAATCGAGTGAAAACTAGCTCAAACTTAGAACAAACCCTTAGGTTTTTTAGACAAGAAAGGGAGAGTCCCCGAGCTCTATAATATGTTCGAGATTTCGGATGGCTTGATCGATGCCAAGACTGTACTGTTTTTATAACTAAGTTCGAGTTATATTCAAGTCAACTTTATTCGAGCTCCGAATAGTGGAACCCTTAGATCCGAGTTGAGCGAGAACAAGGTCTCGAACTCTAAATGTATTGGACCTTAGGCCCTTTTAGGTTGGGTCGATATGGCCTTTAAAATACGGCTATTATTTCCCCTTTTCGGCTTAAAAGATTTAGTAAAAAGAATTTATGCCTTAGCATATATTTTTTACCCATTGGATTTTTTTTGGGGTCCGATGTCGGTTGAAACCCTTTTGCTTTTTGTGCCTTAGCACGTTTGTGTTAAGATAATTTGGTACCTATTAAGGTTTTTCGAAGGCTGATTTTATCGAAGCCTTTTTGGTTTTTCGAGGGCTGATTTTATCGAAGCCCTTTTGATTATTTGTCAAGGGTAGCCTTTTTAAACCGTTTTTTCATAAAATTTGAAGGCCTATTGTTATTGCGAAATTCATACTTCTTTGAGTCCCGTTATTTTGGATGTAGCTTCGGGTATGCCTCTTGGGCTTATTTCCGTTCGAAATGTTAATCCCCGAGATAGTGTCCTTGGCCTATAGATCGAGGGGTGCCTCTTTGAGGTCTTGTGACTTTGAGTTTAGATAACTTGAATATGCCTATCATCAATGGCATTCCCCGAGTATTCGAGGTATATTTGCACTTGGATCTTGAGTCATTTCTCACAAAATCATAAGTATGATATTTGCATAGTAGAGAATTTGCTTCGAGACACGAGATGTTTGATAAAGAAAAAATGCTTCTTTGAATAATTTATACATGCATACATGTTTTTCCATCGGGACTCGACTAATCTACATAGACACGATTTATTCGACCGTTTGTCCCATTACAAAGTCTTCCCTTCCGAGACCCTTTGACACGAAGTATTTCTCTCGAAAATATAACATCCGAGGGTGATGCCCCCCAGTATTCGAGGTTGATTGCAAAGAAGTCTTGGATACTGTTGAATTGTCCTCAGGTATCATATAATTGTTGCCTCGTTAAAAACTGTTACGAACCAAAATCCCATCACAGGTGTCGTAATGGCACTTAGTCTCTAAGACTAAGTAAGCCGATCATAATTACAATTCAAGCCATTTAAAAAAAATAGAATCTAATACAAGTGTCAAAACTAACAACGAAAATAATCATACAACCTCCCAAGACTGGTAATACTGAGTCATGAACTCTAACTGAATACATGAAATGATCTCAAGGAAATCAAATATACAATATTTCTTGAATAATAATTGACAGTACGATAAAAGGGAAAGACTCCAAGGGACTGCGACGACCAAGCAGCTCTACCTTGAATCCTTGCGATCACACTCTAACTCTGTATGAGTCTGATATCTCCAATACCTGGCTCTGTACAAAAATATACAGAAGTGTAGTATGAGTACACCACAGCGGTACCCAGTAAGTATCAAGACTAACCTCTGTGAAATAGTGACAAAGTACAGTCAAGACACTCACTAGTCTAATAACCCCTGCAATATAGCATACGAAAATAATAGGAAACAAGTAACAATGATGGAAAAAACAATCAACCAGTGATATAAACAGCAGGGCAACAAGAACACTATAAATATTTCTCATCAAATAATGAATACAAGTACGAGCAATTAATCAAGTCCTTCAAATATAAATCTTTCGTCTATGATTCTTTCAAATAAATATCTTTCGAATATATTTCTTTCAAACAAATGTCTTCTGAATATAATTCTTTCAAATAATATTTTTTGAATATAATTCTTTAAAATAAAATCCACCCTGTGACGCTTCATTTCAAAAATCATAAAATATGGGTCTCAGCCCATTTTCATTTCCACGACAGCTCGTACCAATATTTCTATCACAACCGCACGGACGAGTCACGTGCCAATATCGTCATCATTTACTCACGGCACCTCGTGCCCACATTTCATATCACGATTGCACGGACAATTCACGTGGCAATATCATTTTCATTATATAATCACGGAACCTCGTGCCCATATTTCATATCATAACTGTACGGACAATTCATGTACCAATAATAAATTCATCATTTATCCCCGGCACCTCGTGCCTATATCATAATCTGCCCGACTATATCCACAAGTTCATAATTTTAACATATATCTGACTATTGTCAAATTTACTGGATTTATAAAATAAATTGCACAATATATAAAAAAATACCAGAAAATCACAACATCACATAACATCACTAACACAATATCCCCAGATCACCACATATCATCCCTGACAATAGCCACCCTTATCACTCCTATACTAGCCACCCTTATCGCTCCTATAATATCCACCCTTATCGCTCATATATTAGCCTCCCTTATTGCTCCGTTTACTAGCTACCCTTATCTCTCCGCCCAGACAATAACCCAACACATAACCACAGTGAAATGCCACCCTTATACCCACATAATATCAACAGTGGAATGTCACCCTTATCTTCCACATAACAATGACCCAAATCACACAACAGTTTACACGGATATTACCACGACAACACAAAATAGCAATTCATATTATAAATTTCCCATAGGCCACAACCAATTCCAAGGATACAACAAATCAATTAATTTCACAGCAAATAGCCCAAGGCTCCACACAAAGTACATAAAACCTTGATAACAACAATAAAGATAGAAAATTAACTCAGCATAAGACGACACCTTCTTCAACCCTTATTTTCAATAAATATATTAATACCTCAATTTAAACTTACTTAATTAATTATTTGTAGATGAAAAAATCTATAATATAATTATTTCCAAGAAATATCAAATCAACAAACACATGGAATTCACATGAAACTCCAAATGGAAATTTACACCAAATTATCATATAAATACAAACTCGTCAAACAAGGAATAAGGCATGACAAATCAAGGATTTACTAAGTTCCAACAATTTTTTCACTTTAATACATAAGGGTGTCTACAAATTTTAACCGATATAATTTGCACATATAAACCAAGTACGTACTCGTCACCTCGCGTTCATTCACACAATTTTCACATAAGACTCAATGCCTAAGGGGTAATTCCCCCACTCAAGGTTAGTCAAGATACTTACCTCAAATCACGCTATTTCAATCCAATAATAGACTTTTTCCTCGATTATCCAACTCCAAATGGTTTGAATCTAGCCAAAAATAATTCAATACAGTCAACACAAATTATAGGAATCAATCCCATATGAAAATACTAAATTTTCAAATAAAATCCGAAATTAACTCAAAAATCGCATGTGGGGCCCTCGTCTCGGAATCTGACGAAAGTCACGAAATATATGATCATTCAACCACGAGTCCAACCATACCAAAATTACTAAATTCCGATAAAAATTCAGCCTCCAAATTCTCAAATCTTATTTTTAAATCCCTATGTCCAAATCCCCGATTTACACCTCAAAAACATGTAATTTAGTCGGATTATTCGATGATAATTCAATATTATGGAGTAAAAATGATCACAAGTAACTTACTTCAATATTTCCCATGATTTCGCGCTCAAAAATCGCCCAAAGACGCGTTCTTTTCGTCCAAAAATGTTGAAATGAGCTTAAAAAAAAAGGCTGCTCAATAAAAACACGATTCTGGTCGCTAAAAGCCGAATTACCGTCGTTAAAAGTGCCAAATGTGGTCGCTAAAGGTGCGCGCCGGATATCACTAAATTTCCAAGTCTCGATATAGTTGTAAAAGTGCCAAATGTGGTCGCTAAAAGTGCGAAATTGAACCTTTGGATCATTACATACTTATGCTCAAAACACCAAACTCTTCCAAAAACTCATCCAAAACTCATCCAAGCCCTATGGGACCCCAACCAAGTATACTAACAAGTTCCATAATATCAAACAAACTTAGTCGATGCCTCAAATTACATTTAACAACATTAAAACATGAATCGCACCTGAATTCAAGCCTATTCAAAACTAAGAAATTCTAAATTCTACTGTCGATGCCGAAACCTATCAAATCAATTCCGATTGACCTCAATTTTTTCAAACAAGTCATAAATCACCTAATGGAGTTGTTCTTATTTCCAAAATCGTATTTCGATCCCAATATCAAAAAGTCAACTCCCCGGTCAATTTTCCAGAAATTTCTATTTTCGAACTTTCGCTAAAATGCGTCGAATTGTCCTACGGGCTTCCAAATACAAATACGAGCATACTCCCAAGTCTAAAATCACCATAAGAATCTATTATAATCATCAAAATTCCATTCCGGAGTCGTTTGCTCAAAAGTCAAATTCTAATTTTAAGCTTAAAAAATGAGAGTTGTTCTTTCAATCAAAATTCTGAATCTTCCGAAAACCAAAATCAACTGTACACGTAGGTCATAATACGTATTACGAAGTTTCTCGGGACCTTATGTCACTGAACGTGGCATAAATTCTTAAAATGACAAGTCGAGTTGTTACAAAAACCTTGCCGAAAAAACCCGTTTGGGATAAAAACCGATCTAAGGAAAAAAGAGTGCAACACGTACTTTAAAACCTGAGGTCTCGATGTCTTTGGACGAACTCCTGCAATGAGTTAGCGTCGAATATACATATAAATTAAAGAAGGGAGAAAGTCAACCTTAACAATAATATCGTTTGAGAAGTGATGTGTTCCAGTTGTTTGGCAGTGGTTCGCCGTCCATCGTTTTGAGTTTATAAGACCCTTTTACAACTATATCGAGGACTTGATAAGGTCCTTCCCAATTCAGGCCGAGCTTCCCTTCATTAGGGTCTGGAGTGTTGATGGTGACTTTCCTTAGGACTAAGTCCCCAACTCTGAAATGTCGAAGGTTGGTTCTTCTATTGTAGTACCTTTCGATTCGTTGCGTTTGTTCAGCCATTCGAAAGGGTGCAACTTCTCATTTTTCATCTAAAAATTCGAGGCTAGTATTCATAGCCTCATGATTTGATTCCTCTGTTGTATGTCGAAAACTAGCACTGTGTTCTCCGACTTCGATTAGAATCAAGGATTCAGAGCTATATACTAGGGAAAGTAGAGTTGCTCATGTGCTAGACTTTGATGTTGTTCGATATGCCCAAAGGACTTCGGGCAGAATTTCTCTCCATTTCCCTTTAGCTTCATTCAACCTTTTCTTCAGGTTTTGGATGATAGTCTTGTTCGTGGATTCGGTATGTCCGTTCCCACTAGGGTGATACGGTGTTGACAATATCCTTTTTATTTTATGGTCATCGAGGAATTTGTTACTTTGCTGTCGATAAATTATTTACCATTGTCGCATACTATTTCTGCGGGTATCCCAAATCAACATGCGATGTGATCCTAGATGAAATCTATAACCTCTTTCTCTCTGACTTTCTCAAAAGCCTGTGCTTCAACCCATTTAGACAAATAGTCAGTCATAAACAAAATGAACTTACCTTTACCTAGGGCCGATGGCAGAGGACCGACGATGTCCATCCCCCATTTCATGAATGGCCATGGGGATAGGACCGAGTGAAGTTATTCTCCGGGCTGGTGGATCATCGGTGCAAACTTTTGACATTTATCGCATTTTCGAACAAACTTCTTAGAGTCTTTTTCCATGCTATCCCAGTAGTATCCTGCTCTAATTACTTTGTGAATTAGTGACTAGGTGCCGGAATGGTTCTCACAAGTGCCTTCATGGACCTCTCGTAGAACATAATTTGTGTCTCCTGGTCCCAAACACGCTGCCAATGGTCCATCGAATGTCCTTATGTATAATGTTTCATCTTCGGCCAGTGTGAAACGAGCAGCTTTAGTTCGTAGGGCCCTCGGTTCTTTAGGGTCCGATGGGATATTCCCATTCTTCAAGTACTCGATGTATTTATTCCTCCAGTCCCAGGTTAAGCTCATAGAATTTATCTCGACATGTCCCTCCTCGATCACGGATCTTGAGAGTTGAACGACATTCCCCGAGCTAATCTCATCTTCCTCGACTGATGACCCCTAATTCGAAAGTGCATTGACCTCACTATTCTGTTCTCGAGGTACATGTTGTATAGTCCATTCCTTGAAACGGTGCAAAGTTACCTTCAATTTGTCCAAATACCTTTGCATTCTATCCTCTCGAACTTCGAAGGTTTTGTTCACCTGGTTCACCACCAGTAAAGAATCACACTTAGCTTCATTGACCTCTTTTCCCAAGATTTTAGCTAGCTCGAGACCTGCAATCATAACCTCATACTCGGCCTCGTTGTTAGTCAATATAGAGGTTTTGATGGATTGCCTAATAATGCTACCTGTGGGAGGCTTCAAAATGATGCCTAGCCCGGACCCCTTCACATTCGAAGCGCCGTCTGTTAAAAGGGTCCATACCACCTATGATCTATCTGATTTCATTAAGATTTCCTTTTAAACTTCAAGTACGAGGGTTGGTGTGAAATCGACCACGAAGTCCGCTAAAATTTGAGACTTGATGGTCGTTCGGGGTTGATTTCGATATCGTACCCACTGAGTTCAACGACCCATTTGGCCAATCGGGCTTGTGCAAAATATTACAGAGTGGGTAAGTGGTTAATACACAAATGGGGTGACATTGGAAATAAGGTTTTAACTTTCTAATAGCGCTTATCAGTGCAAGTGCCAATTTCTCTAAGTGTGGATACCTAGTTTCTTCTTCTCCTAAGGTTCGACTTACATAATAAATAGGAAACTGCGTACCTTGCTCTTCTCAAACTAGGACACCATTTACTGCGATTTCGGATACTGCCAAGTACAAGTAAAGTTTCTCGTCTGCCTTTGGAGTGTGAAGCAGTGGTGGGCTCGATAGGTATTACTTCAATTCTTCCAATGCCTGTTGACATTCCGGATTCCAAGCGAAATCGTTCTTCTTTTTGAGTAGAGAGAAAAACCTGTGGCTATGATCCGATGACCTCGAGATGAATCGGCCTAAGGCAGCTATCTGTCTAGTCATCCTTTATACGACTTTTACACTGTCCAAGACGGTGATGTCTTCGATGGCCTTGATTTTATCGGGGTTAATTTTTATCCCCTTATTTGATACCATGAAGCCAAGGAATTTTCCCGAATCGACACCGAATGCACATTTCTCGGGGTTGAGCTTCATGTTATATTTCCTTAAGATCTCGAACGTTTCCTGCAAATGAGCCAAATGGTCCTCTGCACGCAAGGACTTAACTAGCATGTCATCAATATAGACTTCCATTGACTTACATATTTGTTCTTCGAACATTTTATTTACTAAGCGTTGATATGTGGCCCCCGCTTTTTAGCCCAAAAGGGCATGGCATTATAACAATACGTTCCATACTTGGTTATATACGAAGTCTTTTCTTGGTCTTCCGAGTTCATTTGGATTTGATTTTACCCGGAATAGGCATCGAGAAAAGTAAGGATCTCGTGGCCGGCCGTGGCGTCGATCATGCGATCGATGTTAGGCAGTGGAAAAGAATCTTTAGGAAACGTAAGTCCTTATAGTCTACACACATTCTAAGTTTTTTCCCTTTTTTAGGGACTACATTTTCATTAGCTAACCATTCGGGAGGTGAATGGACCTATTTTGAGAAGTTTAGTTACCTTGTCCTTTATGAAGGTGTGCTTTACCTCAGACTGGGGCCTTCTCTTTTGATTCACCATTCTAAACTTAGGGCCCAGGCTTAATCTATGCGTCGTTATCTCCGGTGGGATCCCTGTCATGTCTAAATGGGACCATGCAAAACAGTCTATGTTATCAATAAGAAACTGAATAATCTTTTTTTTGAGTTCGGGGGTTAGCCCCATTCCCAGGTATACCTTTCGCTCGGGTAGGTCCTCGATCAGTATAACCTGTTCTAGCTCTTCGACCGTTTATTTGGTGGCATCCGAATCTTCGGGAACAACAAAGGTTCAAGGGGTTAGAAAATCCTCCTCTTCTTCTTCTCCTTCTATTACATGTTTCTCTGATTCGGTCGAGGCTGGGGGCGGTGATTTCTATTTGAATTCCTGTTTATCTTTGATGCTCGATCTTTCCGAGGTTGATGGTGTCGAGATCGGTGTTACCTCCTCGACTGCAAACATTTCCTTTGTGGCATGTTGTTCCCTGTATACTGTTTTTACACCATCCGTCGTCGGGAACTTTATCATTTGGTGGAGGGTCGAAGGTACCGCCCTCATGTTGTGAATCCAAGGCCTTCCGAGTAGTGCATTATCTCATGTCTTCCTCGATGACGTGGAATTTGGTATCTTGAATGGTTCCAACCACGTTCACCGATAGGATAATCTCCCCTTTAGTTGTTTCACTATCCATATTGAAGCTGTTTAAGACTTGAGATGCAGGTACGATTTAATCCTGTAGGCTGAGCTGTCCCACGACCCTTGATCGGATGATGTTTGCCGAGCTACCTGGATCTACTAAAACATGCTTAACTTGAACTTTATTTAATAAGATAGAAATTACCAGAGCGTCGTTGTGGGGCTGAGAAATGCCTTCTGCTTCTTCGTCATTGAGTGACAAGGTGCCTTTGGGCACATAATCTCGGGTTCATTTTTCTCGAGTGATTGACACCTTAGTGCCTTTGAATATGGGCCCCTGTGGAACATCGATTCCATTGACGATCATATGGATGGAGTGTTGAGGTTCTTCTTGTTCATTCTTTCTATTGGCGTCCCTTTTCCTGAAATGGTTTTTAGCTCGATCACTGAGGAATTCTCGAAGGTGGCCCTCGTTGAATAGATGGGCTACCTCCTATGACCATGTGTGCCATGATACTTGCACATTAAATTTGGGTTTCTTTGGGAAGGATCGGTTTGTATGGGTCTGGGCCACCTAGTGTCTTTGATCCTTCCGATAGCCGATACAATGCCTGATGCATCGATGCTGAAATTATATTTCGATAGCCGAGGTGCCTCCGTGGGATCTGTATACTTGTCAAAACCATTTTTACTCATAAGTCCCCGAGAACTTTTTCCTCGATCACTTCTTCGATCATTCTGCGCGGAATTGCGTCCTGGACTATTGTTCCTTCGATCTGCAATATATTGTTGGTACCGGTCTTTATTCGACCTTGGCTCCCTATTGACGTCCCTCTATTTTTACATGTTGACATGTTTGGATGCACTAAACCGGAAGAAGCTTCTAATTGGTTATCCTCGACCCTGATCTTCGATTGATATCGATTGTGAACATCTGTCCAAGTTACAGTTGGGTACTCGGTCAAATTTTGTTTCAACAGATGTGATACTATCGAACTCCGTTCATTCATCCCTTGGGTGAAAGCTTGAATAGCGCAATCATCTATGATCGGTGGAAACTCCATGCGCTCTATTTGGAATCGGGATGTGAACTCCCTTAGCATCTCATTATCCCTTTGTCTTACCTTGAAGAGGTTTGATTTACTTGTTGCGACCTTTATGGCCCCGGCGTGCGCTTTTACGAAAGAATCTGCTAACATGGCAAATGAAATCGATGGAATTTGGGGGTAGATTGTGATACCAAATCATTGCTTCCTTCGACAAGGTCTCTCCATATTTTTTCAATAACACAGACTTGATCTCTTCATCCTCCAAATCATTACCCTTAATGGCATACGTGTAAGAGGTAACATGCTCATTGGGGTCGGTGGTCCCGTTATATTTGGGTATGTCAGGCATATGGAACTTCTTTGAAATGGGCTTCGGAGCCACACTCGGAGGGAAAGGATTTTGCAAAAACTTCTTTGAATCATTTCCTTTCAATATTGGTGGTGCCCCTGATATCTGATCAACTTGGGAGTTGTAAGTCCCCACCTTTTTATCATTGGCTTCGATTTTCTTCTCTCCTGATTAAATTCTCTTGGTGAGCTCCTCGAGCATTTTCATCACAGCAAGATTGGTCCCCAATGTGTTACACTCGATCTTTCCGGTACTGGCTCGGTACGACGAGTAATATCCGCCTCGACCCTATTTGAAGCTCTGTGTTGAAGTTGTAACTGAGCAATGGAAGCTTGTTGAGCCTGAAGCATTTCGAATATCATGTGGAGACTGACTCCTTCATCTCCTTTGCTCTGTGTACCTTGGCCATCAGATTGGCCTTCTCTGCGTACACTCCCTTAGAGGTCAGCGCCTTGGTCCGCATTCAGAACAACGTCCAAACTGACGTCGACTGGGTTGACAGGAAGTACTCCTCCGAGATTATCCTGTAGCACCTCGATTCCTGGAGCAATCATATTTTCACTTTCCCCACGAAGTCTGGGGCCAATGTCACCGTGTGTGGATGCGTTTTATGATTTTGACATGTTTTAACCTGAAAGAAAAAATTCTTGACAAGAACAAGTGTAAAATAATGTGTTTTATCAGAATCAGTACTGAACAATCAATATTATCCTTAGCTCCACGGTGGGCGCCAAACTGTTTACCCTAAAATTCAAGTAACAATTAAACTTATATTGTGGTTTTAAGGATACGTGATCTAATTCAATACCAATTGATAAAAAATAAATTAAATGAATAAATTGAACAGTAAAATAAACCAAATCACTGCTCAAGCAGTGCTTTCGACATCGATTCGAGATGGTCTCGAGGTTGGATAATGATCACGCCCAACTCTAGTCCTAAAAAGGATAAGCGGTCGCTGCAAATATAATCCGGTCTAAAAGTTCGGAGTCTAATCCCACATAGAACTAAGGTTTCGCCATAATTGTTCAATATCGCAAAGAATACAAACTCGAATAAATTTCAAAGTTTATTAAGATTTTTATATCTAACTAATTAACTAAGAAACTAAAGCAGTAAATTAACAACTAAAGATACTAAGGGTTGGAGATTACATTTGGGAGGTCTAGAGTTATGATTTCCCCAAATGTTGGAACCCTTCCCGCTATGTTCCCTACAATTTCGCTTATGTATTTTCTACTGATCGTGAGCATTTTAAGTGCCGTAATTATCTCTCGAGCAACTAGAACAATTTACAAGATATATTCTCTCGAACTACGCTAGTTAGCGTTATCTAACCGCTCATTATGACCACGTCAAGGCTTTGCTATTTATAAACATACTTTTAAACCCGTTGTATTGATTTCTCACATATGTTAGGAGTGACTTTGTTCAACAACCACCTAAATATGTATCATTTCTCAAGCAACACATAATAAATAGGCACAATCAATCGATGGTCATTCAATCAACTGAAATAAGCACGTAGTTGAACGAATAGACAAATTCAAATGTTAAATTATATTAAAATATAATAAGAATTCATCCTCCAAGAGGTTCCATCAATATCCTATAATACGAGAATTCATAATCAATAATGTAAATAGGAAGAAGGAAGTGAAAAACTCGTAGAAGAATTCCCCGCCTTACTCCTTTTTTGTTCCTGCCTTCTTAGGTCCAAAGTGTGTCAAAAGTATTCAAAATTCCATTTTTCCATGTATAAATACCAAGTAGGTTCGGACCCAAACAATTATACCTTCTCCGCCGTAAAAAAGGATACTTTTTTCCGGACAAAACGTGCGCGGCCGCGGCAGCGCACTTGGTCGCATACATTTCACACTTTCACCTTGTTATGTTTAGAATTTAGAAAAATATAAAACATGAAAGTTTTATCCCTTTGTATTACCTTTCCAACCATATATTGTGGAAACCAAATAGAGTTTTTATCTAGAAGCTATGCACATTTTACTAAATAGCGCGCAATATGCCTACTCGATTTTTCTTTCGTTCTTAACTATCATCCGTTGATCCCCGAACATGATCCCGACTTAGTTTCTTGGGATTTTACTTAGAATTCAAAACTTTAAATTACTTAAATTCATTCCATAACATCTACATAGCTCGGAATCACTCCTACAAGGCATAAAACACACAATTAATGCAAAACACTAGTGATTAAAGCTCAAACTCAATTAAAGTGCAGTAAATTAGAGTGTAATAAGCGACTAAAATACGTAATTATAGCCTATCATCAACACTCCACCTAAACTATTGCTCGTCCTCGAGTAATCAAATTATACTTTATATAGACACGACCTTTTTAAACAATTCTCCTAACTCATTACACCAAGAATACTTAAAATAGACTAAGCACAAAAGTGTAACATCTTCACCTCAAGATTTGACTTACAAGTACCACGCATTATTCACAACTCACCCACTTACTCTAACATAGAGGTCACTGACATTACCTTTCCTTCATGAATCAAGTGCCCTCACACAACAAAAGAGAGTTGTTCCACACAATAAAATTTAAGAACACTTAGGAACTCAAGATAGAAAAAATTCACTCACTCTTAGAAATAACATTCATATGCCACAAAAGATGCACCATAGGCTTGCCCGTAGTGCACTACTCTACTAATCGAGCTCATTCAGTCTAGGATCAAGTAGGACTTTATTTGGTTGTAATGTAGGCTGCGGGACGGGTATAATACATTTAGATATAAGAGTGATTACACCTCCCTAATCACTTTAATACATATACTTTAACATTCAAACCCCATACTTATGTCAAACCAAACTCCACCTTCACATTAATGTGTATTACCCCATATTTTTTTTAAGCACAATTACATCAAGAGTCACCGCGTATCAAGGAATTTTTTTTCCACAATAATACAACTATTTTTTCCTTTTCTTTCTTTTTTTTTTAAATTCAAGTGGCTCTTATTTTTTTAAAGCAGTGCACATTTCTCCTTATTTCATTAGTTCCACTCAAAAGCCAAACCAATCACCCCCACACTTTAACTTTTACACAGTTCATAACAATTCAAGTGCTCATGAGAGGTTAGAAGGTTCAAATAGATGGTTCATTCAAACAAATGGGTAAGGCCTGTAATGTGATTGCCAAAGAAACATGATTACGGACTCANGAACAAAACTACTATTTCGCTTTGCAAACACACGGGGGGAATTCTAGACATCAAATGCAATGCACAGAATAACACACAAACCTCACACACACATGGCACGTAATTTACTCAAGATTCTTTTCATCAAGACACTCTAATCAAAGCAGTTAAGCAAAGTTAAGCTTATACAATTTAAGGTACTTATACAAGAGTCAAAAAATGAGCCTAAGCGTCACAACCAAAGTACTCACTATTCTCAAGGCATAAAAAAGTCAAGAGATATTGCTTCAATTCAATTCATCTTACACTGTCTCCTATTCCTAAAGAAAAACTAACTACACTCGATTCAAACAAAACCCTTGAAAAAAAACCGCGACACAAAGAAAACCCAAGGGGGAATTACTACACTACCTGCAAAGAAAATCTTTTTGTCTTTTTCTTTTTTACTTAAATCCCTCAAGAAAATGTCTAATAGATCCATCATCGGGAAAAGACCAATCTTTTCTATTTTTGTAAAAAAAAATATTATTCAATCAAACTAACACAACTAAAATAGCATGAAAAGTCACCCAAACAATCTCCTCACCCCACACTCAAAATTGTGCATTGTCCCTAATGCACACCCATAAATAAAAGAGGGTAAAAGAAACTCCCTGGTACGCCAAAGACCGAAGCACTAGCAGCTCATGGGTTACTCAAACTTCTCCCAGGCCTGATCCTTCGTGTGGTACCTCACACTTAGTTCCAACCATCTGGTTTGTTGTTGCATCCTTCCAATGGCTTTGCTTTTCGTGCTCCTAAAAAAATTCAAAAATCAACACTACAAGAATAATACAATAATAAAAAAATAAGTAATAATAATAATAATTAAAAAAAATGTAAAGTTGGGTTGCCTCACAACAAGCTCTTGATTTAACGTTGCGGCACGGCATAAACTACTTTTTGCCTCCACCTCGAACTTATGAATTGAATCCCAAGTTTTGATTCAAGCTTATGATTATGCTCTTGGGGTGGTGGAACGAATCTAACTCGCCCAAGGAAACTATGTAGTATTCTGCACTTCTTGGACTTTAGATGAGGTGTGTAATTCCGACTTTCTGGAAAGAAGAATTCTAGAATGTAGGCACCTTGTTCCTCATTCCTTGACTCCTCAAGTGGCTCGGATGACTCTATTTCTATATCATCATCCAAACACAATGTAAAAAAGTTCTTGGAGTGTGGACCAATGTGCTCAACTACATGAACATTGGGACTGTCTACTTCCTCAACACCCATGACAATAGAGTCAGCTAAATATGTATCATCAATGTCCTTGGTTGACTCTAGTATCTCTTTTACAACATTGACATCCTCAAAATCTAGTTCGATTGATTGTTGGAGTTCTACTCTGATATCATCTGTTAGCACCTCGATTTCTGCATATAATACATGCTCTTTTTGGCTACTATCCACAAAATTGCCTTGCTGAGCATCAAAAGCTTCAACCACTTGACTCACTTGAGACTCCAAGTTGCGAATAGTTGCTTCTTGCCTTTCTATCTGCAGTTGTTTCTCATTATTTTGTTCCAAAAGGCACTTTAACATATCTTTGATCTCCTTCAGGTCAGCTTCCCTGGGTTCGTTGTTCCTATTTACTTCATAAAAAAAAGTAGAACCATCATAGCAAGAGATTAGGGAAGGATAAGAAATATACACACAACCATCTTGGCCACCACATATATCACACACATTCCACACATAAGATTGAGTTGGTGCACATAACTCGCTCTCGGAAATGTTTTGATAATTTTGCAATGGGTGATTTCCTCTACAATATGCATAAGGAGAATAAAAAGTAGAATTACCAACATCAAAACTCTCATAATTCCAAGATACCATGTCTCTCAAGTCAAAAATAAAAATTTTAAAAATAATCAGATACAAGAAAACAAAATTAAAAGTTCAAACTTGCAACCTAGAAATATGTACACCTACAACTACTCTTTAACTAAAGAATTGGATTCTTTGCCCAAAGCTATTTTTAGAAGAACACGGATTTTTGATAACCAAAGAATAAGATTATAATTGTAGGCAAACTTGTAAATGAAAGCAGTAAGATGCACAAAATAAGTATATTGCAATAGTAGTTCGAATTTTTTTCTCTTCCCCCTTTCAGGTTATATTTTTCTCCTTTATATAGAGAATTTCCTAACATAACGTCTACCTTTTTTGGTGATTGAGCATTAATGACTAATAATGAATCTAATGTAACGTTACAATGGATCAACCATAACTGTTGAGTGAATGTTGTGTAACGTATGGATCTCTAATTTGAAGATCTCTGAATCTGCCCTTTATTTTGTCCAAATATACTTTTGACCGTGTCTCTTCATCTTCTCAATCAGGTTGAGACTTTCGTAGCTAATTAACCCATGGATGTGATTTGCCGTGCCTCTTTGCCTCGTACCTCTTCTTAGAGTCCCGTCCAGCTGTCGTGTCTTCGTTACTCCACGTAGACTACTGAGTCATCAAGATTTATTACACGTGTGAAGCTCTTTTTTCACCAATACAGCTACACCGTTAGTTTCCTGACAACGGCGCCAAAATTTGATCACGCCCAACTCTAGTCCTAAAAAGTATAAGCAGTCGCTGCAAATATAATCCGGTCTAAGAGTCAGGAGTCGAATCCACAGAGAACTAAGGTTTCGCCATAATAGTTCAGTATCGCTAAGAAGACAAGCTCGAATAAATTTTTAAGATATAAATATTAAGATTCTTATATCTACTAAGAAACTAAACCAGTAAATTAACAATTAAAGATACTAAGGGTTGGAGATTAAATTTAGGAGGTCTAGAGTTATGATTTCCCCAAATGTTGGAATCCTTCCCGCTATGTTCTCTACAATTTCGCCTATGTATTTTCTACTGATCGTGAGCACTTTAGGTGTCGTAATTCTCTCTCGAGCAACTACAATAATTTACTAGACATATTCTCTCGAGCTACGCTAGTTGGCGTTATCTAGCCGCTCATTATGACCACGTCAAGGCTTTGTTATTTCTAAACCTACCTTTAAGCCCGTTGTATTGATTTCTTACATACGTTAGGAGTGACGTTGTTCAACAACCACCTAAATATGTATCCTTTCTCAAGAAACACATAATAAATAGGCACAGTCAATCGATGACCATTCAATCAACTGAAATAAGCACGTAGTTAAACAAATAGACAAATTCAAAGGTCAAAGTATATTAAAATATAACAAAAATTCATCCTCCAAGAGGTTCCATCAAAATCCTAGATAACAAATTAGCTAATCATAATAGTATGCATAGCTGCAATACTAGAATTCATAACCAATAATATAAATAGGAAGAAGGAAGTGAAAAACTCGTAGAAGAATTCCCCACCTTGCTCCTATTGTGTCTCTGCCTCCTTAGGTCCAAAGTGTGTCAAAAGTCCTCAAAATACCATTTTTCCATGTATATATACCAAGTAGAGTCGGGCCCAAACAATTATACCTTCTCCTATGCAAAAAATGACACTTTTTCCCGGATAAAACGTGCGCGGCCGCGCACTTGGCCGCCACATTTCACACTTTCTGCCCCATTTGCACGGTCAGTGCGCGGCCGTGCACTTTTTACTCTATTCTGTTTGGAATTTGGAAAAACGTAAAACATGAAAGTTGTATCCCTTTGAATTCTCTTTTCAACCATGTATTGTGGATCCCAAATGGAGTTCTAAAAAAAAGTTATGTCCATTTTATTAAAAAGTGCACAATATACCTACTCGATTATTCGTTCCTTCTTAACTAGCATCCATTGATCCCGAACACGATCCCGGCTTAATTCCTTAGGCTTTTACTTAGACTTCAAAGCTCGAAAAAACTTGAGTTCATTTCATAACATCTACCTAGCTTGGAATCACTCCTACAAGGCATAAAACACACAATTAGTACAAAACACTAGCGATTAAAGCTCAAACTCAATTAAAGTGCAGTAAATTAGAGTGTAATAAGCGACTAAAATACGTAATTATAGCCTATCATCAGATAACAAGAACAATAATGAACAATAATGGATAGTAAGTGAAATAGAGAGCAACGTGTATATTCTTTCTCAGTGAATAATGATGATGTTACAAATGAATGGGATTCCTCTTTATATAACAGAGGAATCCTAAATAAGGTACAATTCTAATAATGAAAATAAATTTCACGATTGGTAACCACTTGATTCAATTTGTTCCGAAATTTTCGCCGAGATCTGCGGACGATTGCTAATATCTCGGCATTCTATTATCATACTTTCACTCGAAGCTAGTCATGCTCGATTTCGATCTCCAACGAACACCTTGATTTCCATGCCAAATATTTCATCTTCGAACTCGGGCTTGGTCCATTACTATCTTACCTTCGAAGCAACTTCCATGCCTATGAAATTGGGTACGTCTGATTTCGACCGTATACCGGGTAAAGTTAAACCAATTTCTTTTTCTCAAAGAATTTGAACGCGGGGTTCATTCCTTTCATCCGAGAGCTCCGACCACTAATGACAAGGGTGGCAAATATGTGATTATTTGATAACGGTTATGTTATAAATGAATCAAAAGTGTAATGGAAAGTAAATTTAAGTATTTTCGGGTAGCTCAGGGACAAATTTAAGCTCTTGCCCTATCAAAAATACCAATTTCATATTCGAAAGAAGGGACTAAGGTGCTTTTCCTAATATTCTGTCATATATAATGGAGCATAAAATCAAACAATCCTGAAGCAGCAAATATACCCACTACAAATTCAAAATCTCTCTGAACAAGCATGGAGCCGTGATATTCCCCATTAGAATAATATTATACATTTGTGCATAAATATGCTAAAATTCATATGCAAAACTTCTTGTTTATAATAGTGTGATGTGACTTGAGCCAGTATGGTGCAAGTCGAATGTAGAGTAGTTCAATTAATAAATATTACATGCTGAAAAACTAAAGGTAGGTTGGTGGAATATTTTCTTTTCCTTTTTATTTTGGAAAGAAGATAATACATGTATTGATATTATGTAGCATCAATAGGGGTATCAAAGGGGCTGATTTTGCGCGGGTTAATCCGCTGGTTAACTTATATTTTATTCGGCTGGGATAGTTTATCTGATTTTGACTCATCTATATTCGAGCTGATCCGTCCGTTTGCAAACCATAGCCCTACACATTAATTACCGATTTGAATTTGGTTTTCTTCAATCTAAAAAGATTTTTCAAATGCAGGAAGCAGGTAAATATATTAATGGAGTATGTTGCCTAGAATTCAGAGGTTTCACATAAATTGAACGTAGGTGCCACTTAAAAGACTGTCGATGATCAACTATATTTTTGAAACTCATCTTTCTCAGGAAGCATCTATGTGTTTGATTCTAAGGACCAATGGACAAACAGTAAATAGTACTCACATGGATTTCGACTTTCTGACTTCATCAACTTTTTCAATCTTGCAAGCAATAAATCGAGTTTTTTCACTTTACTTTTGAGCCTCAACTCTTATGTTTATTGAATTGTTTTAAATTTCAGTTTTGCCCTTAACGTTAATTACTCATTTCAATCATTTTTCAAATCTATTAACACTATATACCAATTAATATGATATTATGATAATTATTTACTTTATTTATTATTTTTTAAGAAGCGTAAAAAGTTTAAAATGGACAGTTAAAAGTGAACAACTAAAAATAAACCGAGTGAGTACTACTACTAACACTACTATTTAGAGGGAAGGGCATGGTTGGCTCAGAATCAGCAAGTGAATCTCATATATATATATATATATATATATATTTGAATTAAATGATAATTTTGAATTTATAGATAAATTTTTTTAAATTAAAATTAAAATAAAAGAGAAATTTATCTTTCATTATCATGTTATCATACTTAATTCGATTAATGATCATATGCAATCATGTTAGGAACATTTTTTATTTTTTCTAATTATTTAAATACTACTTCGCCTCTGGCAAAAAAAGAAAAGAAAAGAAAGAACTACTCCATATAACTATAAAACTCTTTTACATTTAAAATCCGATAATTATAGTTCTTTAAAACACTATAGTTAGATTAGAATAAAGCAAATTTCCTTCAAAATAAATATAATATATAGGGTACAAGTCTATATTTATCCAGATAACACAAAGGAGTTTAGAAATTGAATAAAAGCTCACTCACATATATAATGAAGTACACCTATATGCTGGTGAAATAAACATCACAAAAATCCGTCAATATTCAAAAAAAATGTTTTTTTTCTTTTTGAAGAATATTTGTTTGAAGAGTCACTTTGTATAAATGGACATCAAACAAATAACAAAATTTAACTATACAATTGTTATCATTAATTTCAATTTAGCACCTTCTAGGAATTGAAGGGTATAAGCTAAAACATCTTCACCAAAATCCCCCCGAAGGAGTCGTGAGATGACACCTAGTCTCTAAGACTAGGTAAGCCTAACATTAACAGAAATAACGACAATATTTACTAACTTCGAATAATTCCGAAATAGAAATCTCTAAACAATTTATAATCCCAAAATCGGTCGTACAAGTCATAAGCCTTTCAATTTGTACAAAATGAATACATCACTGTTCCAGAACAAAAGGAAATAAGTACAATAGAAGGTGACTCCGAGACATGCGATCGCAACAACAGGTTTACCATGAGTCTTCAGAGCAACGATCCGCACACGTACTAACGATCAAATACCTGGATCTGTACAAAAATATACAGAAGTGTAGTATGAGCACACCACAACGATGCCCAGTAAGTATCAAGACTAACCTCGGTGGAGTAGTGACGAGGAACATTCACGACACCTACTGGTAAAATAGATTGAACAGGATATGATAATAAACTACCAAGATAAAGATAACAAAGTAATGTCAATAGCAGAGAGAGATCAAGCTACAAACAATAGAGAAAATAAAAGAAAACACGGATGGTAACGAAAGATAACCAAGTAAATTAACACCAACATGGCGAGCACACAGACAAGTAAAAATGTGCTCAAATGAAGAAGGCGATGTTAACTCAATCAATCACACCATTTCTAATACACAATCCCGACCATCTCAATCCTCGGTGTCTCATATCATAAATCTCAATTTCCAAACCCTTAGCACACATGGCACCTTGTGCCCAAATATTTCCAACTCACTTTGCACAACAAACTTTACGTACTACCCAGAACATAATGTCCGCAACCAATGCAATTAAGACGCCCAAGGATTCTCATTTATATAACATAAAATAAATTTTTAGTTTCTAAACCAATTAGGAAATCAATGAGAAAAGAGGAAGTTATTTTTTTGAAATCATTTGAATGAAGAAAATACCCTTTTCAAATAAAATACAACATCAAATAAGCTATTGCCTTTAATAAAAGATTTATTAATTAAAACTTAATAGAAATTCCTATTTTTTAAAGTAAGATCAAACCTCAAACGGGTTAAGGAAATTTAATTGAGAAACTAATTGAAATAAAATATAACAATTATTGGAATTTGAATTACTGATATATATATATATGGCGAGTTCAAATTTAAAAAGTCATACAAAATAGTGTAATACTAAATTCCTTTATTTTAAATCACTATATTACTAACAACTTAGTAGGACATGAGGAAATGATTCAACGTAGTAAATTTACTTTGAAAAATAATTCATCAGAGTAATAGTTTCAGGAAAAGAATTCAAGGAACAACGGCAAGTCAATAACTCAATGCCAATAACCCGATCCTCAAAGCTCAGTGGAACCCGAAATACAAATTATCGAAGTCTTGTACAAATGATCTAGGGTCTTATCACTATCCAGCTATAACCAATCCCTAAGTGAAATGTAAAACTACCGAATAACTTGCACATTCAGAAAGGAACACATAATTACATATATTGATGCGGCGTGCATCCCGATAATATATATATATATATATATATATATATATATATATATATATATATATATATATATATATATATATATATATATATATATATATAT
>ML301061.1:0-34672 GCA_005239505.1 Nicotiana paniculata
ACATATATGTATATGTATATGTATATATGTATATGTATATTTATATATATATATGTATATGTATATGTATATATATGTCACAAGTGATTGAGAGGCTTGCCCGAGAGGCACGCCGCAGTAGTGTATATATATATATATATATATATACATATATATATATATATATATATATATATATATATATATATATATATATATATATATATATATATATATATNGTATATATATATATATATGTATGTATATATATATATATGTATGTATATATAGTTGTGTGCATTCATGGTACTTGTTGAGTACGAGTGTTCAGTGTGAGCATGAGCTACTGATAGTGGAGTCACGAGGGATTGAGAGGCTTGCCCGAGAGGCACGCCGCAGCAGTATATATATATATATATGTATATGTATATGTATATATATGTATATATATATATATATATATTTATATATGTATGTATGTATATATATGTATGTATGTATGTATGTATTGGATCGGGCTATCCGCCGCAGTAGTTGTGTGCATTCATGGTACTTGTTGAGTACGAGTGTTCAGTGTGAGCATGAGCTACTGATAGTAGAGTCACGAGTGATTGAGAGGCTTGCCCGAGAGGCTTCATTTGTGAGTGGTACTATGCCCGAGGGGCTTATATTTTATGAAACTGTTGTTTTCACTCTTCTTTACACTGAGCCTCTGATGATAATGTTGGACAAATGTTTTTACACGAGTTTTTAAATGGAAACTAGAGTTTTATGAAATATTCGGAATGTAGATTCCTGACTTGATTTATTTATTTCCACTGCTACTTATTATATGGATTTACATGATTCATAAATGCTCGTCACTACACTCAAGTTTTTAGTTACTTTGATTACTTACTGAGTTGGCGTACTCAAGTTACTCCCTGCACCTCTGTGTGCAGATCCAAGTACCGGACCATCTCACTAGTCAATTTTCGGGTGTGCTTGGAGTTTAATCGAGGATCGAGGTAGCTGCTCAGCGTCCCCAGCTCACCTTATTTCCTTTCCTCAGTTTATAGTTTTTGTCTTTCGTACTTTAAAATTTTATAGTAGATAGTCACTTTATTGTACATTGTATTTACAGTCCTAGATTCTCATGATAGTTGACTCCAGGTTTTTAGGTAGTGTATAAATTGTTTATCTCCTTTTACTGTTTTAAAATTTGCTAGTTTTGGGAAATTATGAAATATTATGATAGTCTGTAATGGTGGGCTAGCCTAGTTCCATGATAGGCGCCATCACGGCCGGCTTAGGATTTGGAGTCGTGATAAGTTGATATCAGAGCCTAGATTACATAGGACTCAACGGTCATGAGCAGGTTTAGTAGAGTCTTGCGGATCGGTACGGAGATGTCTGTACTTATCTTCGAGAGGGTGCAGAACCCTTAGGAACAATCTCATTTTTCTTGAATTTTGTCGTGCCATTTTTTTGATTTTGAAAATCTAAACTTCTGTTGTTTCATTCTTTTACAGATGGTGAGTACTCGCGCTACGGATCAGTGTGATCTGCCACCAGCTTGACCAGCGAGGGGTCGAGGACGCGATCAAGGCCGTGGTAGAGGTAGGGGCCCAGCCTGTGCGGAAGCCAGGGCAGTGCCAGTTGATCCCCCTACTATTCAGGAGCAGTTTCTAGCCGCAAATGCTCCAGCGGGACAGGCTCAGGCACCGGCAGTGCCTATTGTTATTTAAGGTCTTCAGGAGACCTTATCTCAGATCTTGACTTTATGTACCACCCTTGCTTAGGATGTTGCCGCTACTTCTCAGGCCAGGGAAGGCAGTCAGATTCCAGCTGCCCGGACACCTGAGCAGGTTACTCAGGGCCATCAGACATCGGGGGCAGTTCCAGCCCAACCGGTTGCTCCAGTTCAGGTATTCGTGGTTGCAGCTATGCCAGATGATGAGCAGCGTAGGCTGGAGAGGTTTAGTAGACTTCAGCCTCTGACATTCAGTGGTGCGGAGGGCGAGGATGCCCAGGGTTTTTCTGGATAAGTGTTAGCGGATGCTTCGTACTGCTGGGATTTTGGAGACCAGTGGGGTCTCGTTTGCTACTTTTCAATTTTATGGTGCTGCTTTCACTTGGTGGGAGTCTTTTGAGAGGCGTAGGACTGTTGGTTCATCACCCCTCACCTGGAAGTAGTTCTCCACTATCTTCTTGGAGAAGTATGTACCCTAGTCTCACAGGGAGGAGCAGTGCATGCATTTTGAGCAGCTGCATCAGGGGGAGCTATCAATGATGCAGTATGAGATGTGGTTTTCAGAGTTGGCTCGCCATGCCACCAGATTGTTCCCTACTGATAGGGAGAGGATTAGGAGGTTCGTGGATGGCCTCACTTACCAGCTCCGCTTTTTCATGACTCTAGAGAGAGTATCAGGGGCTACCTTCGAGCAGGTTGTTGATATTGCTCGAGATATTGAGTCGGTTCGCCGCCAGGAACAGGTAGAGAGGGAGGCCAAGAGGCCTCGTGGATCGGGTGGTTCTAGTGGTGCTCTTTCCAGGGGGCAGATTCAGCATGGTAGAGACCGTTCGTTCAGGACTCCTCGGTCAGACCGCCCAGCCCATAGTGGTGCATCTTCGGGGCATGGTCCCCGCAGTTCTCAGCCAGGCCGTTCTTTATTCGGTGCCCTTCCAATCCAGAGTGCAGCTTGAGCACCATCATTTCAAGGTTCCTCAATGCATGGTTCTTCTGGTGGCCATTCTGGTGCCAGGGGTTCCTTTCAGTTCCCGGTCTCCAGCTCCAGGGAGTTGTTATGAGTGTGGAGAGTTCGGTCATATGAGGAGGCAATGTCCTCATCTTCTTGGAGGTCCATCTCCGCTAAGGAGCTAGCCTTCGACTTCAGCTCCAGTTACTTCACCACCCGCCCAGGCAACCATGGGTGGTAGTCAGTCTGCTAGAGGCCGCCCTAGAGGGGGAGGTTGAGCAGGTGGAGGTCAGGCCTATATGTATGCGTTTCCAGCCAGGCCAGATGTTATGGCCTCCGATGCAGTGATCACAGGTATTGTCTCAATCTGTCATCGAGATGCTTTGGCTTTATTTGACCCTGGTTCTACATATTCCTATGTTTCATCATATTTTTCCCATTTTCTGGATATGCCCCGTGAGTCTTTAGTTAATTCAATTCATGTGTCGACTCCGGTGGGCGATACTATGTTATGGACCATATGTATTGGTCATGTGTGGTATCTATTAGGGTTCTGGAGACCCTAGATGACCTACTGTTACTCAGCATGGTCGATTTTGATGTGATATTGGGCATGGATTGGTTATCTCCGTGTCATGAAGTCCTTGATTTTCACGCTAAGACCGTGACCTTAGTTATGCAAGGACGTCTGAGGGTTGAGTGGAGAGATTCTTCTGAGTATGTGCCTAGCAGGGTGATTTCCTATCTGAAGGCCTAGCGTATGGTTGAAAAGGGGTGTTCATCGTATCTGGCTTTTATGAGGGATGTCAGTGATGAGGCTCCCGCTATTGACTCGGTTTCTGTGGTTCGTGACTTTCCAGACGTGTTTCCTGCAGACCTGCCAGGCATGCCACCTGACAGGGACATTGATTTTGGTATTGACCTGATGCCAGGCACTCAACCTATTTCGATTCCACCTTATCATATGGCACCAGCACAGCTGAAGGAGTTAAAGGAGTAGCTTCAGGAACTCCTAGATAAGGGGTTCATTCAGCCTAGTGTGTCACCTTGGGGTGCCCTAGTGTTGTTTGTGAAGAGGAAGGATGGTTCTATGCGTATGTGTATTGATTATCGGCAGCTGAACAGGGTTACGGTGAAGAACCGGTATCCCTTGCCTCGTATAGATGACTTATTTGATCAGTTGCAGGGTTCTAGGGTATTTTCCAAGATTGACTTGTGTTCCGACTATCATCACTTGAAGATTCGGGGACCAGACATTCCGAAGACTACTTTCAGGACCAGATATGGTCAATATGAGTTTCTGGTTGTCATTCGGGCTGACCAATGCCCCAACATCCTTTATGCACTTGATGCACAGTGTATTCCAGCATTATCTGGATTCTTTCGTCATCATTTTTATCGACGATATCTTGGTGTATTCCCAATCTCCGGAGGATTATGAGCAGCATTTGAGAGTTGTGCTTCAGACTTTGAGGGAGAATAAATTGTATGCAAAATTTTTGAAGTGTGAGTTCTGGCTTGATTCGGTAGCGTTCTTGGGGCACGTGGTGTCCACAGGGTATTCAGGTTGATCCGAAGAAGATAGAGGCGGTTTAGAGCTGACCTAGACCGTCATCAGCTACCGAGATTTGCAACTTCCTTGGTTTGGCAGGGTACTATCACTGCTTCGTAGAGGGATCTTCATCTATTGCAGCACCTATGACCAGACTGACCCAGAAAAGTGCTCAGTTTAGGTGAACTGAGGAGTGTGAGGAGAGCTTTCATAAGCTCAAGTTATCTTTGACTACAACTCCGGTGTTGGTTTTGCCTACGGATTCAAGTTCTTATACAGTTTATTGTGATGCCTTGAGAGTTGGCCTTGGAGCGGTTTTGATGCAGGACGGTAGGGTGATTGCCTACGCGTCCAGATAGTTGACGGTGTACGAGAAGAATTATCCATTGCACGATCTTGAGCTAATCGCTATTGTCCATGCCTTGAATATTTGGCGTCATTATTTGTATGAGATGCATTGTGAGATTTTCACTGATCACCGTAGTTTACAGCATCTGTTTAAGCAGAAGGAACTTAATTTGCGTCAGAGTATGTGGTTGGAGTTTCTCAAGGATTATGAACTCACTATTTTATATCATCTGGGAAAGGCCAATGTAGTGGCCGATGCCCTGAGTCGCAGAGCGGAGAGTTTGGGGAGTCTAGCCTACCTTCCAATAGCAGAGCGGCCATTAGCACGTGATGTTCAGGATTTAGCGGGTCAGTTGGTGAGATTGGATCTATCATAGGCCCCGCGGGTAATGGCTTGTGTAGCCTCCAGATCTTCTCTTTATGATCAGATTAGAGCACGCCAGTATGATGATCCACACTTGCTCGTTCTTCAGGACAGGGTCCGTCACGGTGATGCCAGGGATGTGGTTATTGGTGATGATGGGTTTATGAGGATACAGGGCCGGATTTGCGTGCTCAATGTGGATGGACTTCGAGACTTGATTCTAGTTGAGGCCCATAGTTCGCGGTATTCCATCCATCCAGGTGCCGCAAAGATGTATCAGGATCTAAGACAACATTATTGGTGGAGGCGGATGAAGAGGAATATTGTTGAGTTTGTGGCTCGGTTTCTCAAATGTCAGCAGGTCAAGTATGAGCACAAGAGACCGGGTGGATTGCTTCAGAGATGAGATATTCCGGAGTGGAAGTGGGAGCGGATCACCATGGACTTTCTAGTTGGGCTCCCACGGACTTCGAGGAGGTTTGATGCTATATGGGTTATTTTGGATCAGCTGACCAAGTCCGCGCACTTCATTCCTGTTGGTACTACTTATTCTTCGTAGCAGTTAGCCGTCATTTATATTAGGGAGATTTTTCGGTTGTGTGGGGTTCCAGTTTCTATCATTTCTGACAGAGGTACTCAGTTCACATCTCAGTTTTGGAGGGCCGTGCAGAGGGAGTTAGGTACTCAGGTTGAGTTGAGCATAGTGTTTCATCCTCAGACCAACGGGAAGTCGGAGTGTACTATTCAGATTTTGGAGGATACGTTGCATGCCCGTGTCATTTATTTTGGGGGTTCACAGGACCAGTTTCTGTCACTCGCGGAGTTTGCACATAATAATAGTTATTAGTCGAGTATCCAGATGGCTCCATGTGAGGCTTTATATAGTAGGAGGTGCAGATCCTCGGTTGGTTGGTTTGAGCCGGGCGAGGCTAGGCTATTGGGAACAGACTTGGTTCAGGAAACGTTGGGTAAGGTGAAGTTGATTCAGGAGCGGCTTTACACGGTGCAGTCTAGGCAGAAGATTTATGCGGACCGGAAGGTCCGAGATGTGTCTTTCATTGTTGGGGAGAAGGTACTGCTGAAGGTGTCACCCATGAAGGGTGTTATGAGGTTTGTGAAGAGGGGAAAGCCGATTCCCCGGTTCATTGGGCCATTTGAGGTGCTTCAGAGGATTGGGGAGGTGGTTTATAGACTTGCCATGCCTCCCAGCTTATCGAGTATTCATCCGGTGTTCCATGTTTCGATGCTCCGGAAGTATGTTGGTGACCCGTCTCATGTTTTAGACTTCAGTACGGTTCAGCTTGAGGGTGATATGTCATATGAGGTAGAGCCAGTAGCTATTTTGGGTCGTCAGGGCAGAAAGCTGAGGCTAAGGATATAGCTTTACTGAAGGTTTAGTGGAGGGGGCAGCCGGTGGAGGATGCCACCTGGGAGACCGAGCGGGAGATGCAGAGAATATATCCTAACTTATTCGAGACTCGAGGTATGTTTCTAGACCCGTTCGAGGACGAACATTTGTTTAAGAGGAGGAGGATGTAACGGCCCGGCCAGTCGCTCCGTGATATTTGCCCCATTTTCCCTATTTATACTTTATCATATATTGCTTAGCCTATTTATAATGTATTGGGTCGGTTGGTTCGGGTTCAGAGTGGTCGTGGTTAGAACAGAGACACTTAGTCTCTTAAATTAGCTTAATAGTTGAAAAAGTCAACTGGGAGTTGACTTATTGGTAAACGACCTCGGAATGTGGATTTTATGGCTCAGACAGCTTCGTTAGGTGATTTGGGATTTAGGAGCGTGCTCGGAATGAAGTTTTGATGTCCGGTGTAGAATTAGGCTTGAATTGGCAAAAGTTAGTTTTTGGAGATTTCTGGTCGGCAGGGGAAAATAGGCTATCGGGGTCGGAATGGAATTTCGGAAGTTGGAACTGATTTGTAATGTCATTTTGGACATGTGTGAAAATGTTTAGGTCAATCGGATGTGTTTTAGATGTTTTCGACATCTTTGGTGAAATTTAGAAATTTCGAAGTCCATAGGCTTGAATTAGATGTGATTTTGGTGTTTTTGCGTTATTTTTGGTATTTCGAAGGCTCGAATAAGTTTGAATGATGTTATGGGATATGTTGGTAGGTTTGGTTGAGGTCCCGGGGTCCTAGGGTGTATTTCGGATGCTCAAACGAGCACTTTTGGTCTTTGGGAGATTGCTGGTTTTCTTGTGTTTTAGCAACAGTGGTTTGTTCATTGCGATCGCGTGAGTTCATCCGCGATTGCGTAGAGTAAAGATTGAGGCAGGAATATTTTCTCTATGCGATCGCGTAATAAGGTTTGCAATCGCATAGGTTGGGCAGTCTTGAGCAGTGCGGTCGCGTGGTTCCTTGTGCGATCGCGTAGAAGAAAAAGGGGGCGCGTGAGGTTGTTGCAATTGTTCTTCGCGACTGCGTGACTGGGTACGCGATCGCATAGGTAGTCGAAGCTTCACAATCACGTGGGTAAACTGTGCGATCGCAATGTGTAAAATTTGGAGGCAGTAAGTTTGTTCTTCATGATCGCATGGGTGGTCCCACGATCGCAGTGAGTTAATGATCTGGGCAGGCAGTTTTAAGTTCTAATTTCGGGGGTTCTTGGCCATAACTCAATATTTCCATTAGAGAGCTCGGGGGAAGGAGATTTTGCACGAGATTTTCAGTGGGTTTCTTGTGGTAAGTTTTCTTCAATCATTTTTGGTTCAATTTCATGAATTTGTCTTGATTTTCACCATGCAATTTGAGGAATTAAAGAAGAAAATGGGAGGAAAATTTGGAATTTATTTTGATGATTTGAGTGGGCAATTAAGGTCGGATTTTGATAAATTTGGTATGGGTAGACTTGTAAGGGAATGAGGATTCTAGTTTGTTGATTTTTATCCAATTCTGAGACATGAGCCCGGGACTCGGGTTTGGCCAATTTCGAGAATTGTGCCAATAATTGATAGTTTTCATTTGACCCTTGTTCATTTAGCGTATATTGATGATGTTAATATGATTTTGATAGACTCAGAGCATTTGGGAGTCGATTCGAGGGGCAAGAGTATTTCGGAGTAGCTTTCCGGGCTGTTTTGAGGTAAGTAACGATTGTAACTCTAAACCTGAGGGTATGAAACCTCGGTATTTTATATTGTTTTGGTAAATGAGGTGACGCACATGCTAGGTGACGAGCGTGTGGGTGTGCACCAATAGGGATTGTGACTTGGTCCGTCCCGTAGCGACTATTAAGCCGCGTATTCGATTTGAAACCTTACGACATCCTGTATTTTAGAAATTTATACTTGTTTATGGGCTGTGAGCCATGTTTGGGGCCTTGTGCCGACCTGTTTAGACCCTCAGAGGTACCTTTACACTATTCTCACACTATCCTGATAGAACAATTGCGAACTCAGTCATGTTTTCTACTTGTTGTTATATTAACTATTATCACACTGTTTTGAAACTCTGAGAGGTATTTTGGTTTGAGTCCCGTGAGTTGAGATGAATTGCTCGAGTGGCTTGTGAGGATGAATGAATGAGTCCGAGAGCCGAGCATGTGAGGATAGTTATGGATCGGGCTGCACGCCGCAACAATATATATTATGTATGGATCGGGCTGCATGCTGCAACAATATATATTATGTATGGATCGGGTTGCACGCCGCAACAATATATGTAATATATGGATCGGGCTACACGCCGGAGCAATATACATATTGGATTGGGCTGCACGCCGCAACAAATATAGCGCTTGGGCTGTACGATCCCCTCCGGAGTCTGTACACCCCCAGTGGGCGCATTCGACTATTATATGGATCGGGTTGCACGCTGCAGCGTATGTTATATGGATCGGGCTGCACGCTGCAGCTGTGTGTGTATGTATATATATATATATATATATATGTATGTATTGGATCGGTCTTCCCACCACAACAATTGTGTGCATTCATGGTACTTGTGCATGAGATATTGATAGTGGAGTCACGAGTGACTGAGAGGCTTCATTTGTGAGTGATACTGTGCCCGAGGGGCTTATATTTTATGAAACTACTATTTTCACTCTTCTTTACACTGAGCCTCTGATGATAATGTTGGACAAATGTTTTTACACGAGATTTTAAATGAAAAATGGAGTTTTATGAAATATTCGGAATGTAGATTCCTGACTTGATTTGTTTATTTCCACTGTTGCTTATTATATGGATTGACATGATTCATAAATGCTCGTCACTACACTCAAGTTTTTAGTTACTTTGATTACTTACTGAGTTGGCGTACTCACGTTACTCCCTGCACCTCTGTGTGCAGATCCAGGTACCAGACCATCTCACTAGTCGATTTTCGGGTGTTCTTGGAGTTTGATCGAGGATCGAGGTAGCTGCTCAGCATCCCCAGCTCACCTCCTTTCCTTTCCTCAGTTCATAATTTTTGTCTTTCGTACTTCAGACTTTTGTAGTAGCAAGTCACTTTATTGTACATTGTATTTACAGTCCTAGATGCTCATGACAGTTGACTTCAGATTTTGGGTTAGTGTATAAATTGTTTATCTCGTTTTGTTGTTTTAAAATATGCTAGTTTTGGGAAATTATGAAATATTATGATAGTCTATAATGGTGGGCTATCCTAGTTCCATGATAGGCGCCATCACGGCCGGCTTATGATTTGGGGTCGTGACAATAAGGCAGGGGATCGAAGGAGAAACCCATGAATCAAAAGGGAATATGTGACGGCGGGGCTAGGGTTAGAGGGGCTGAGAAACAAGAGAGGAGAGTATCCAAGGATGTCGGGTTGGGGGAAATGAAGGTAGGGTTTTAGGTCTTGGTATATTAAAAAAGGAAGGTTGATTTAGAGCCATTGATCTTCTAAGATCAACAACCAGGATTAGATATAGGTGGGGGGGGGGGGGGGGGGGGGTATTGGACGGGTATGGGTAGTTAGGTCGGGGTGATGGGTATTGGATTATTGGGTTATTGGGCTGATGGGGTATTGGGTTATTGGGTAGGTCCGAAAAATTTAATAAAAAGGGCTATGTTTTAAATATCCACTTAAATTAATGAAATTATTTATAAAAATAATTAACAAATGATGAAAAATATTATTTGTATATGAAAATAATTTAAAATAATTACTTAATATTATAAAAATATAAAAAGTCATTTTTCGCGTAAATAAAGTAATTATGCATGTACGGGCTATTATTGCAAAGTTATTACAATTATATCCTAAAGATACAAATATAATTGTGCATAGAATGACTAAAGCTCAATATAAATGTAAATGATAAAAATTGAGTAATAAAATTATTATAAAATCATTTGTGATGCAATTAGCACAATTATTAGATAATAAAATGCTGGAATAAATTAATTAAAGATCCTTTAAAATTACAGAAAATTATGGAAAAATATTAATTGATGCTCATGCACTATTTTGAAAGTATATATGTATTTTTGAAATATATATGGAAAAAAATTGGGTATCAACAGGCATATAGAGGCCAAATAACAAATAAGAAGCAAATAAGGACTAACAACATCATATAGAGCATGTGAGAGTAGTCTAACAAACAGATAGCACATTTTATGACAATTTACTCAAAAGCATGTAAAGACACTAGGAAATCTAACCGGTCAATACCACATAGTAATTGTGTACCCACTCGTCACCTTGCGTACACGGCTTTCACATATCAAGATAGCACAATTGACTCAATTCCTATGGGGTGGTTTCCCCCACACAAAGTTAGACAAGATACTTACCTCAATTCGGCCAATTCAAAACTCAATTTAGCTTTTCCTTTACTAATTCACCAATGCTCGACTCCATCTAGCCAAAAACAACTTAAATACCTCAAACAATGCAAAAGAAAACAATTTCAATTAACAAAGCTACGATACTTATACAATTTGCAAAAAAGTCAACAAAAGTCAACTCTCCAAGCCTGCACCTCGGAACCCGACAAAATTTATAAAATTCGAAGACCCATTCCAATACGAGTTCAAACACACAAAAATTATCAAGTTCTGATACCAATTTGTCCTTCAAATCATGATTTTACATTTTAAAAGATTTTACAAATTTTCCCAAAATTTCCTTTAAACTCTCATGAATTAAATATAGTTGGATATCGATTAAAGGAACTTAATCAATGATTTGGTATGAAAATATTCTCTCAAAATCGCCCACTCTCGGACCTAGGGTTCAAAATATGATAAAATGAAGCTAAGTCCCGAAATGAGAATCTTAATACCAGCCTCAGATGTCGCATTTGTGACATCAGGATCGTAAATCCGATGCTCGCAAATGCGAAAAAAGTATTGCAAATGCGAAGGTTGGCTATCTCTGTTTAGGTCGAAAATGCGACACAAGTCTCGCATTTGCGAGCTCTGAGTTGTTCGCAAAAGCGTCAGATGATATCGCAAATGCAGAGCTGCAATCGCAAATGCAATGAAGTTATTTGCAAATGCGAACTCCCCTGCCCAAGACCATCTTTGCAAATGCGAGAATGACCTCGCAAATGTGTCATCACAAATGCGATGAAATCTTCGCAAATACGAGAATAGAAACACTAGTATACCTGAACCTTCTTTCAAACACTTCGAAACACGTTCAAAACTCATTCGAGCCCTCGGGGCTCTAAACCAAACACTTTGACAAGTATGAAAACATAACACGAACTCGCTTGCGCGATTGGAAAACCAAATAACCTCTAGAACCACGAATCGGATGCCAAAACGCATGAAAATCACCATAAACTTCAAGAACTTCAAGAATTGCAACCAAGTGTCCGAACCACATCAAATCAACTCCAAATGACACCGAATTTTGCAAGAAAGTTACAATTGACAAAATGGATCCCTTCCAAATTCCAAAACCACAATACGGACCCGATAGCCTTAAAGTCAAACCATTATCAAACTTAGGAAGATTCTAAACCTTTAAATTTCCAACTTCCGCCAAATGATGCCGAAACCTTTTTGAAATATCCAAATGAAATTTCGGGCATGCGCATAAGTCCAAAGACACTATCCGGACCTATCGGAACCGTCAAAACTCTGATCCAAGATCAAATACTCAAAAGTCACAATTCCTTCAACTTCGGACTTCTAAATGAGAGTCATTCCTAAAATCCTTTCCGACCCTCTAAAAAACCCGAACCAATGATGCACGCAAGTCATAATACACTGTGTGTAGCTACTCGCGGCCTCAAACTACCAAACTGAACGCAATTGCTCAAAATAATCAGTCGGGTCATTACAACAAATTTGGACCAACGGACTTATGCTTCTCAAACAACATAAATACGCCAAATTTTTCCCCGGCAACGACGTCAATTTTGATAACGTCCAAATCCACTACTAAAAAGTAAATGGCCACTATCACATGCAATATAATTTAACCAACTATGAGTCGGAGTTGAATCTCACAGAGAACAATATGTAGGCTATTAGGCGTGTAAGATAATTATCACTTATTATGCTAAGCCCAGAACTTAGAATGATTTTGATAAAATATTTATATCTAATCGCAAAAATGTAAACTAACATAGAAAGCAAGTAAAATGATCAATGACTACAAGAATGGATGCATAAGGAATTACACTAAAGTAACGATCCAATGTATTTCACGATTTTACAAATATGAGCAAGTTTATGTTAAGTAGCCTCGGGTAATAATTCTATATTAGCTTCTTCCAAAGACTAACAAGACTTCCTAAACGAATTATCCCAAAAACAATTAAGAGCTTAAGCAAACCCAAATATGGCTACAAGTAGTTCAATCCTATCCCTAGGTAGAATCTATAAAATAAGGGTTAAAGCATCAAGTTCTTGTTAATTAATATTTCCCAACCCCAAATTATCTTTTCTAAAATTAATTCGAGGTTAATGGGAGAGTCCTAAGGTTAGCTAATCCCTTTGGAAAAATCTCCGGCAACGACGCCAATTTTGATAACGTGCAAATCCAGTACTAAAAAGTAAATGGACACGGTCGCATGCAATATAATTTACCCAACTATGAGTCTGGGTCGAATCCTATAGAGAACAATATGTAGGCGATTAGGCGTGTAAGAGAATTATCACTTATTATGCTAAGCGAAGCACTTAGAATGGTTTTGATAAAAGATTTATATCTAATTGCAAAAATGTAAACTAACCTAGAAAACAAGTAATATGATCAATAGCTACAAGCATGGATGCATAAGGAATTACACTCAAGTAACGATCCAATGTATTTCACGATTTTATAAATATGTGCGAGTTTATGTTAATTAGCCTCGTGTAATAATTCTATATTAGTTTCTTCCGAAGACTAACAAGACTTCCTAGTTGAATTATCCCTAAGAGATTAAGAATACCCAAATATGGCTACAAGTAGTTCAATTATATCCCTAGGTAGAATCTATAAAATGAGGGTTAGAGCCTCAAGTTCTTGTTAATTAATCTTTTCCAACCCCAAATTATCTTTTTCAAAATTAATTCGAGGTTAAAGGACGAGTCCTAGGATTAGCTAATCTCTTTAGAAATATTAAAGAACAAGAATAATTAAAGAAACAATAGCTCACTTCAATATAACTAAAAATCGTTCCATACATAAGCACAACAAGATATTTAATCCACACTTTAAATATGACTATTTCCATAAACAAGATTCACGTGTTGGAAAAAATACCATACACTTAAATATTCAATACAAAGCAAGGAAATGAAGAAATGAGAATAAATGAGTAAGCAATTCTCACAAGCTTCAAATCTTCAAGACCGAAGTGTATGTGAAAGAATCGTAGCTTCCAAACTTGTTTTCTCTAGTATAAGAGACTAAAAATAAGCCAAAGATCTTTAACAAATGAGATGGGTCGTGTATTAAAGGGCTTGGGGGTCTAAAACGTCAAATTCCAGAACTGCCCAGATTTTGTGAATTGTGATCGCGTAGACAGGCCTGCGATCGCGTAGAGTAATGCTGCAAAGCTTTGCAATCTCAAACCTAATCACGCGTTCACGTAGAACAATTGAGAACCACCGACCAACTTCTTCTTCTCGTTCGCGTAGAACAACTGAGAACCGTCGACCAAATTCTTCTTCGCATTCGCAGAATTTGCCCTGCGTTCACGATTCATAATCTCCTAGCCTTCTGCGATCTCATGGAGAAGTTCGCGATCGCGAAGAGCATTTTCTGGCAGCATTCATTCTTTGTCAATTTAACAAATTTTGACTTGGTTTCTTCCGTATCATCTCTAAATCACTTGATGCCTGAAATATGCCAATAAACCTCAATAAATGCCTTAGTTTCTCAACAAAATCATACAAAAGCTTAAGTAACAAGAGGAGATAAGTTGGTAAAATACCAACTTATCAGTGTCACACCAATAATTTCAAATGGACCACTCCACTTTGACTTGATCTTCCCGGGAAACATTCTCAATCATGAGTTGAACAACAACACTAGATCTCCGGCCTTGAACTCCTTGTTCCAAAAATATTTTGTCATGAAGATATTTCATCTATTATTTGTAAAAGGACGAACTTTCATATGCATGGTGCTATAACTCATCTAATTCATTCAAGTGTGCAATCTGCAAGTTAGGGCTACATCCCAATCAAGATTCAATTTATTCAAGGTCTGCATTGCCTTGTGCTCTAATTCCACCCGAGAGATGACAAGCTCTCCCGAACACCAACCGGTATGGAGACATTAGGATATGTGTTTTATAAGCCGTCCTATATGCCCATAGAGCATCATCAAGCTTCTTAGACCAATCCGTTCAATTTGCATTCACCTTCTTGGACAAAATACTCATTATCTCCCGGTAGGAGACTTCCACTTAACCACTAGCTTGTGGATGATAGAAAGCTGTCACTTTCTGAGTGACACCATCTTCATGTTTCCTCTCATAGCGGGTAAAATAATAAATATGTGACAAATTACCCACCCTATTATTTAGTTTGTACTACATCACGTGTCATAGTAAACCAGGAGTTTACTAATGCAAAAGCAGTCACAGTAAACTAGAGGTTTTCCCAACTAGAAGTTTAGTAACGCAAAGCCACAGTAACCAGAAGTTTTACAGAGGCAAAAGTAGCTATAGTAAAACAGAAATTTACTTATATAAAAGTAGATACAGTAAATCAGAAGATTGCTAAAAGATAGCACATGCAAATATTAAACATGAAGTTTTCAAGTGAAAATAATTTATCAATCGGTATAACCAATATTGGCATCCTTTTGAGTATGATGATCTAATTGAGAATTATGATAAGAATATATTGAAGAACTAGAAGATTATACAAAAATTCTCTTATGTTGCTTGTTCTCATAATAAATTGATTTTACCATCTAAAGTTTGGATTAAGTCCACTGAATTCTGGAATATATAAAAGGTGAATACGAGCACATTCACCTATCACGTGAACCACTTATAGATGCATATATAATATGATTACATGTTTGTTTATTGTCAACATGAACTTTGGAATTTGAAATTTCTTTGCTCAATTAAAAGCATAATTTTCAGATTCTACAATCAAGACAGTTCCTCTTGATAATGCTAGTTTATGTCCAGGCTGGTTTAACACTGAATACCTCCTATTAATGGCTAAACTATTTCTTATGAGAACGAAGTTTCTCCTGTTGGTATAAGATTTTCTAAATTTCATACAACAACACTTGTATGTGTCATACCAACAAGATATGATAGGTCCTTGATAACTTGGATTTTTGCCTCGTTTGTCGTTCCCTTATACATGAATTTTGGATACAATGTTACACAAAATGGCCCCGAAAGCTTATACATTGTGCTTGTTGAGGATTGAACAAGAAATGAAGGCACTCAGTCTAAAATATGCTCAAAATAGGAGTGAATCCGGCACAAGGATCAAACTCAAGAAGGATGATAAAGACAAAGAAGGCCACCGCGGCCACGGTCCTCATTTCGCGGTCCGCGGTGGAATTCAAGTAAGGTCGACAGTGAGTCAAGCATCCACCGCGGCCGTGGTCGTAGTTTCGCGGACCGCGATGGCATTCCAGTGAGGTTGACAACAAGGCAATCATCCACCGTGGCCGCAGTCGTAGTTTCACAGACCGCGGTGGAATTCCAGTGAGCTCCAGAAAAAGGCAAGTCCCCACCGCGGCCGCGGTCCTCGCTTCGCGGTCCGTGGTGGAATTCCTGTGAGCTCTAGAAATGATACAAGTATTCACCGTGGCCGCGATCCTCTTTTCGTGGTCCGCAGTCGACCCTTACCAGAAGATCAGTAGCTTAACAACACCATTGTTTCGCGGACCGTGGTCGTGTTTTCGCGGTCCGTGGTAGTCCCGCATGGGTATTTTTGTCCGAAAATTTGGCAGACTATAAATAGACTATGTTGTAATTTCTTTGGGTATCTGCTAATATCTGCTATTTTTCAGAAGTATAGAGCTCCTGCATATTTTAGGATTTTTTATTTCTTTAGCTTTGTTCTTGCATTTTTAACATTGAAAACTTCAATTTCATTGTTAGGGATCAATTAAATGGGTTCTTCTTCTTCTCTATCATTGTTTTCATCTTTGATTATGAGTAGCTAGACCCATTAGCTAGGGTTGTGGCTCAACCCTAGTGTGGGTATGTAATGGGGTTTTGAAATTAAGGTTGGGAAATTAATGGGTGTTGGCTATTTAGGCTATTTCAAGGTTTTTATTGCTATAATTAGTGGTTGCAAACACTAATTAACCTTTTCATGACTTGGGTATTTCTTGAGAAAGAAGACTTGAGTCTAGAAATTAGCCTAATAGGAAATTAGGGCATTATCAAGAGATTGGTAGTCCCAATAAATGGGGTTAAACCCAGAAATGGTCAAACCCTACTTGAGCCCTAGTTAACGGGTTAAACCTCGAGAGAGTAACACCCCACCTAATCCTATATTTCTTGATTAATTGGCACCCAATTGGCCTCGAGAGGGGCAATTAGGGTATAATTACTCAAACTACCGAGAGGTATAGAGTGAGCACCTTCATGCTTTGGTTATAGCTGTATCCCTAGCCAATTCCTCGACCTTAGAATTTAATCTCTTTGTGTATCCACCTAGGCAACGGTCACGACCCTAGTGCCTTTATCAATATTAGAAAGTAACAACAAAAACAAAGTTAGTCACTAATTAGCTTACAAACAATAGAATACACTTATATAGTTCAAGACCTACAAATGATTAGAAGTGCAATTAGAAACACTCGACCCTTCTAGATCACTTATACACTCACTCCCATCTATAGGCTCCCTGTGAATTCGATCCCGACCATTCGGGTAAAAGCTACACGACCCTTACCTTCATACTTATATAGTAGTGTGGGTGAGGCGTCGTCACTTTTTGGCGCTGTTGCCAGGGAGCTTTAACAGTGTGACTATATTTGTGACTAGAAGCGTAGTGTGTTTTTCTTTCCTTCTATTTTTAACTTTCTTGTTTTGTGTACTTAGGTACAATGGCCGATCCGCTAGGAAATGTGATTCCGGGGGAGGAGGTTTATGACAATCAAGAAGTTGAAATTAATCAAATTCCTCCACAAAGAAGAGGCCGACAGGCCAATATACAAGATGATGTCCCAGACCCTCCCCCACCTCTAGCTCCGAGAGCTGCTCCTCGGGTCCTTCCAAATGAGAGGTACGCTAGTGCAATATTCCCGCCAAGGATTCGAGCGGGGAACTTCCAAATCACAAATGTTATGCTCACTCTCCTAGAGCAAAGAGGATACTTCACCGGAGCCGCCCACCAGAATGCCTATAAGCATCTCAAAGGCTTTGTTGATACATGTTGGGGGAGTAAGAAAACTAATGTATCTGAGGACGCATTACAGTTACGGTTGTTCTCAATCTCACTTACAGGAAAGGCATTGGATTGGCTTGAGCGTATCCCAAACCATTCTATATCCACTTGGGACGAGCTCACGGATAAATTTATTGCAAATTTCTTTTACCCAAGCCACATGGCAACCCTTCGAGATGAGATTTTGGCATTCAAACAAGAGCCAAACGAGCCACTACATGAAATATGGGAACGCTATAGAACCATAGTCAAGGAGTGTCCTAACAATGACATGGCCGAGGCTATGATACAAAAAACATTCTACCGGGGAATCAACACAGTAATTCAATGTGTGGTCAACCAATTGACCGGTGGTAATTTTATGAAGTTGACATACCCGGAGGCATGTGAGATTCTTGATGAAATGGCCGACACATCTTTGGCTTGGTAAAATAGAGAAAATGTGCCCCAAGGGGAAACCGGTGTGAATAGTCTCCACAAGGAATTCCAAGAACAAGGGCAAGCAATTGCCGAGCTCACGACAACCATGAACCAACTTGCTAAAGCCCAAATCCAAAAATTTCAAGGGCCGAAGCACGTAAATGCTATGGAAGGAGTTCATATGCAAGGAAACCAAAGGACACCTCGGGGGAATGTTAGGCAAAACCATGGTGATCAAGGTCCGAGTGGTCATGCACAAGATGAAAGTTATAATGACCAAGATGAGGATGTTATGTATGCAAACAACTACCAAGGGCAAGGTAATACACAAAACTGGGGGAACCAAAGGCCACGAAACTGGAACAATAACAATTCTAGAAATTGGAGCAATACCAATGATCGTCAATGGAACAACAATAATGACCGACAATGGGGGAACAACAATGAAGGGAATTGGAATGGAAGAAATAACAACAACAATTGGGGAGGTGAAGGTAATCGAGGGTCGGGTTTTCAAAGGCCCCCGATGTACCAACAACCAAGCAACCCTCCTCCATATCAATCTCATGGGCAAATTTCTTCAAGCTCGGAAATGGGTCGGATAGAAAACATGTTCAAACATATGATGGAGAGAAATGCAGAATCCGATGCCCAGATGTCCTCTCACACTACTTCTATCCGAAATCTTGAAGTACAAATGGGCCAGATTTCACATGCCTTAAACACACGCCCGAAGGGTGCACTACCGAGTGATACGGTGGTGAACCCCAAGGGTGGGAACAACAACAACACCGGTCATGCTATGGTGGTAACTACTTGGAGGGGAAAAGGTGGTGAAGCAAGTACTTCGGTGCAAAAGAAGGTTGTTGTTAATGATGAATTTGTAACCCAAGATGCGCTACCAGTTGATGTGGAACAAGCAACGCATGAGCCAATTGAAGGTGAGATAATAATTGACATTCATGACAATGGGGAATATTTGGGTAGAAATGTGAACCCGTCTAGGGAGCACATAATTGACATGCTGGAACCGGTGGCCCCAAAGGCACCATTGCGTAGGCCACCTCCTCTCTATCCTCAGAGATTGGCAAAACAGAAGCAAGAGACCCAACTTAAAAAGTTCTTTGATATGATGAAGAGTCTTACCATAAATGTTCCCTTGGTTGAGGCCTTGGAGCAAATGCCAGGTTACGCTAAGTTCATGAGGGACTTGCTGACAAAAAATGATCCATGGAGTGTGAGACCATTAAGATGACTCACCAAGTGAGTGCTATTGTTCACTCCATGGCACCATAACTTGAAGATCCAGCTGCCTTCACTATTCCTTGCACAATTGGGAGTGCAGTCTTTGCAAAAGCCCTATATGGTCTTGGGGCAAACATAAATTTGATGCCATATTCTGTGTTCAAGACTTTGGGGATCAGAAAACCTAGGGAGACCTATATGCTTTTGCAAATGGCGGACCGATCAATAAAGAGGCCCCTAGGTATTATTGATGATGTCTTAGTGAGAGTTGACACCAGCAGATTTTGTAATCCTCGACTGTGAGGTTGATTTTGAGGTCCCTATTATCTTGGGGAGGTCTTTCCTTGCCACCGGAAGGACTTGGTCGATGTTGAAGCTGGGGAACTTACATTCATAGGGTGATGAAAAAGTGGTTTTCCATGTGTGCAAATCTATGAAGCAGCCCAACAACACTAAAGTGTGCTCTTTTATGGACCTCGTGTCTGAGGTTATTATTGACGATGCCAGTGTTATGATCCATGTTGATGATCCTGTGGAGTTGGCCTTGTTGAATCACGAGGACTCAGTGGTGGATGGTGTGCTTGAGATCACCCATGCCCTTCAAGTCATGGGGTCTTATTCTTATGCTCCCAAAAAATTGTCATTGGACTTGGAGAACAGGAAGACCCCACCAACAAAGCCATCCATTGAAGAACCTCCGAATCTGGAGTTGAAGCCACTTCCTTCCCACCTCAGGTATGAATACCTTGGTCCCTCTTGTACTTTACCAGTTATTCTTTCCTCTTGCCTAACCCAATTGCAGGTTGACTCAACTTTAAAAGTGCAAAGGAGGAGGAAGAAAGCAATCGGTTGGACCTTGGCTGATATTCGGGGTATTAGCCCCGCCTTTTGCATGCATAATATCATATTGGAGGATGGAGTCGAACCCTCTGTTAAACATCAAAGAAGTCTCAATGAATCTATGCAAGATGTGGTGAAAAAGGAGATCATAAAATGGCTTGATGCGGGTGTGGTCTATCCAATTTCGGATCGTGCTTGGACTTCTCCGGTCCAATGCGTTCTGAAAAAGGGTGGAATGACAGTGATAAAAAAATGATAAGAAATTAGTTCATTCCTACAAGAACGGTTACCGAATGGCAGGTGTGCATGGACTACCGCAAGCTCAACATGGTAACCCACAAAGACTATTTTCCTTTACCATTCTTGGATCAGATGTTGGATAGGCTCGCAGGTCGAGCCTTTTATTGTTTCCTTGACGGGTATTCTGGATATAATCAAATTTTGATAGCCCCGGAGGATCAAGAGAAGACCACCTTCACTTGCCCATATGGCACTTTTGCCTTTGCTCGATGCCATTCGGACTCTGTAATGCCCCATCCACTTTCAAAAGATGTATGCTGGAAATCTTTACCGACATGGTGGGGGACTTTCTAGAAGTATTTATCGACGACTTTAGTGTCGTCGGGGACTCTTTCGATGAATGCTTGAGTCATCTTGATAGAGTCCTTGCTCGGTGTGAAGAAACGAATTTGGTTTTGAATTGGGAAAAATACCACTTTATGGTGGAGGAAGGAATTGTTTTGGGCCATAAGATTTCAAAGAATGGCATTGAGGTTAATAAGGCAAAGATCGAGGTTATGTCAAAATTGCCACCACCTATTTCAGTGGGAGGAGTCCGTAGCTTTCTTGGCCATGCCGGTTTTTACCGGCGGTTATCAAGGATTTCTCTAAGGTGGTGAATCCATTATGCAAGCTGTTAGAGAAGGATGCCAAATTCAGTTTTGATGAGCATTGTATGCAAGCTTTTTAACTCTTAAAACAAAAGCTCACTACCACTCCCATTATCACGGTGCCGGATTGGAGTGCACCATTTGAGCTTATGTGTGATGCAAGCGATGTTGTTGTGGGTGCTGTGCTTGGGCAAAGGGTGAACAAAGTGTTTCATCCAATCTACTATGCCAGCAAGACAGTGGATTCTGCTCAAATGAACTACACAGTCACGGAGAAGGAGCTTCTGGCTATAGTCTTTGCCATGGAAAAAGTTTGCGCTTATTTGATGGGTGCCAAAGTCATAGTTCACACTGACCATGCTGCACTCCGGTACCTCATGACCAAGAAGGATTCCAAGGCAAGACTTATGAGATGGGTTTTGTTATTACAAGAGTTTGATTTAGAGATAGTGGATCGAAGAGGGAGTGAGAATCAAGTAGCCGATCATTTGTCCCGGTTGGAGGAGCAAGGACGTCCTTGTGACGGACTTGAGATTAATGATAGTTTCACGGATGAACAACTCCTTTCAATGTCAATGAGAGAAATGCCATGGTTTGCGGATATTGCTAATTTCCTCATCACCGAAATTGTCCCTTGTGAGCTCTCTTCTAACCAAAGGAAGAAGCTTCAAAGGGATAGCTTGGATTTCTATTGGGACGAGCCTTATTTATTCAAGATTGCACCGATGCAGTAATCCGGCAATGGTGTACCGGAGGAAGAGCAACTAGCTATCCTTGAGTCTTGTCACTCCTTGTCGTATGGTGGTCATCACGGAGGGGTGAGAACTACTTCTAAAGTGCTTAGTTGTGGGTTCTTTTGGCCCACTTTGTATAAGGATTCTAGTGACCTAGTGAAGAGGTGTGATGAATGCCAAAGAGTAGGGGGAGTTTCCAAAAAGGATGAGATGCCTTTAAATTCGATTGTTGAGGTAGATATCTTTGATGTTTGGGGCATTGACTTCACGGGGCCATTCGTGAGTTCATGTGGGAACACGTACATCTTGGTTGCGGTTTATTATGTGTCAAAATGGGTGGAGGCCAGAACCTTACCAAACAATGAGGCGCGGAGTGTGATAGTATTTCTCAAGAAGAATATATTTACTAGGTTTGGCACTCCACGAGCCATCATCAGTGACAGGGGGTCACATTTTTGCAACAAAGTCTTTGACTCCTTGATTTCTAAGTATGGGGTCAATCATAAAGTCACTACCCCGTACCACCCTCAGGCTCGTGGCCAAGTTGAAGTGTCCAACAGAGAGATAAAGAGCATATTATCCAAAACGGTCAACGCCAATAGGACCGACTGGGCTAAGAAATTAGATGATGCTCTTTGGGCTTACCGGACCGCCTACAAGACCCCAATTGGGATGTCCCCATATCGCTTGATTTTTGGAAAAGCATGCCACCTCCGGTGGAATTGGAGCACAAGGCTATGTGGGCCTTGAAAAAGTTGAACTTGGAATGGGATGTAGCTACAAATCTTAGAGTGGAGCAATTGAATGAGTTGGATGAGTTTAGATTCCATGCGTACTCTAGTTTGTCCTTGTATAAGGACAAATGAAGTACCTACATGACAAATATGCTCGAGGTAAAGAGTTCAAGGTTGGTGATTTGGTCTTACAGTTCAATTCTAGGTTGAGCTATTTCCCAGAAACTCAAGTCAAAGTGGAGTGGGCCTTTTGAAGTGGTATTTGTTACTCCATTTGGGGCTCTTGACCTTAAGAACAAAAGTGGTGAAGTCTTCATAGTAAATGTTCATCGGGTACTTGGCAAAGTTGATGATAGCCACGTGGTGGCACTTCTTCATCTCAAATGATCCCGGTAAAAATGTGTCGTGCCGTGACGTTAAATCACGCACTTCTTGGGAGGTAACCCATGTGTCTTTACTTTCATTTTTTTTGTTTTTCTTGGTAGAATAGGTTTCACTTTTACAGTAACTGGTTTTTGGATGTGTAGGATGATTTTGACACGGGAAATTTGGCTGAGTATAGAAACAGAAGCTTACTGGAAATTGACTTCGCGACCGCCGGTTCCTTTTTGCGGTCCGCGAAGCCAACAAGCTGCAATAACAGCTCACTGGAATCTGTTTCGCGACCGTGGTTGACTTTTCGCTGTCTGCGAAGCCCAGCTATCTCTTATGCCATAAGCCATTGACTGACCATGGACCGCGGTTGATTTTTCGCGGCCCGCGGTAGGTAAGAGGGGTGGTCCCCAGCTTTCTCTATAAATAGGCCTCTAGGGTTTTATTTCACACTTTTCGCACTGTAGCTGTTCAAAACCCCCTTCGATTGTGTCTCACTTTTGCATTTCTCTGAAATTCATTGCTCACATCCATACTATCATCCAACCATCTAGTAAGTGTATTTGTGCTTCATTAACTTCTTAATTTCTTTATTTTCTTTATTTTTCATCTTCTTTTTCATAATTGTTTCTCTTTTTAGGCTTGTAAAATGTTAGGGTTAGCCCAAATAGTTTCATGATAGTCCTTTGGAATGCAATTGCACTGATTACTTGTGTAGGGCTTATCTCAATGAACACTTTAGCATAGAAAATGCAAATTTTGGGAACCCTACGTCAATATCCATTTTCGCGGTCCGCGGTCCCTTTTTCGCGGACCGCGGTGCTTCTTTTTGCATAAACACAATCCTCTTTTTCGCGGACTGCGGTTAACTTTTTTGCAGTCTGCGATCCCTGCCTTTCAGAACTGATACTACACTGGATATAACTTCGCGGCCGTGGTTGATTTTTCACTGTCCATGAAGTGAATTCCAGTGTGTCTTGCTCAGCAGAGGGTCTCCACCGCGGTCCGCGGTTGACTTTTCGCGATCCACGGTGGCCTAGAACCAATCCTTTTCTTTCTTATTCATTACAGAAGTGTTTGCACAACAATGCTCAGGAAACTAACCATGTTCACTTATGTGTATTTTGCAGGCAATGGTACTATCTCGAGGAGGCGGTCGTAAAAACACTGGTAGAGGAGAAACTCAAAGGGAGAGAGGCCCGGGGGCACCAAGGCAACCATACAAAGTTTCATTGCCTCCTCAGTCATCTGGAGGGCCCACTCGGGTTACAGACTCTCCTCCTTCACCATCAGGAAGGGAGTATGCTCCGTCAGAGGAGGCCTTATCATAGTCATCCCCAATGGACCCTGTCTCATCTCTCCCGGCCCAAGCACGAGCAGTTTCCCATCCAAATCCGCCTCCAGTCCACACTCATATTCTAGTTCCCCTACAGCTTCCTTATCTGGGGAGAATTCAAGACAGCAAGGGGGAAGAGTAGGTGGTTGAAGGGGTCGAGCGCACTCGAAATCTGGATGCGTGGAAGGATCATTTTGCTAGCAAGAAAGTCTTCCACAGATTCAGGGAATTGTGGACTGCACGGTCACTTATTCTGGAGCGCACCTTTTCAATGAAAGATTTGTCCACTTACAACCCCAATGTGAGGCAGCAGTTCCGAGACACAAAAGGGTGGTCTTATTTCACTGAACATCTCCCGGATGAAAATGAGCACATAGTGAAGGAGTTTTACACTAATTTGCTTTTTCTTGTAAAGGACTCAAAGGCATTCCAAGTCCGCAATCTCACAGTGCCTTTTGATGGAGCTTCACTAAATGACTATTTGGAGATGGATGATTCCTTATACCGGAAGAAACTGGCAGAAAAGGATGCTGCTAGAAATTGGTTGGCTTTACACTTGGCTAAGCCAGGGGACACTCCGGAGTGGCTAACGACTGGGAAGAATATCACCAGGAGGACCCTGAACTTCGAAGCAAAAGGGTGGGAGACTTTTGTATGCAGCAGGCTAGAGTCGACCCATCATGACCAGACCCTCCCCCTCAGTAGGGCTGTATTGGTGGAATCTATCATGTCTAGGTACCCCATCAATGTGGGGAATGTGATGTCTGAGGTCATTAGCCGGGTTGTCAGCACAGGTGATACTTCTTACCCTTTTCCTCATTATCTGACTATGTATTGTGAAGACCAGGAAGTCACTATGAAGTGCTTTGACACCAAAGTCAAGCCTAAAGCACCCTTTTCCTGGTATGACTTGAAGGATGAGTATAACCCCAAAAAGAAGTCAAAGGGAAAGTCTGTTGCCTCCACTAGCTAGTCTGAAGAGCCAGTGGTGGTGGCGGAGCCCTTCCTTCCCCAGCCTGCCATTCCAGAGGAGGTTCCAGGCCCGTCTACCTCCACCGCCACTGACATCCCCTCCACCAGAGCCTATCCCATGACTACTTAACGGCTGAACATGACACTGACTAGCCTCACCAACTGGATGCAGTCAACTACTACAAAGTTGACTGCAATTTCTACAGCTGTGGCAGCCCCAGCTACTCCTCTCCCACCATAGGTCCCGCAGTCCATTGAGGACACTCTGAAAGAAATTTTGGAGAACCAGAAGAAAATCCTGGACGCGGTGGGTGCATATGAGAGTGCATTGACAAAGTTGGACAAAGAAACAAAGAAGCTGAGGAAAACTCGGGCGTCAAAGGAGGAGGTGGCGAGGTTGAGAAAGGAGGTCGACAAGATATCGGGTGATCACATTCCATTGGAGATTCTACTATTCGACCCTATAGAGCCACAACCAGAGCATCATCCAGTGCCTCAGTTAGTGCAGGAGGAGGAGCCGATGAGGCTATTGAAGAAGATGAAGGTCATGCCCCGTGCTCAGGACATCAGACTTGTACTGGCAGACCCTCCCACAGAGCACACCCAGGCTCAGAGCCAGGAGGCCCAGCCCACCAGAGTTCCATCACAGGCTATATCAAACCCAGCTCCTTCACAGTCCCCATCTCAGCCAGCTCCTACCCCCTCTCAGACAGAGCAGCAGGGATCATAGCAGGCCGAGGGCCAATAGGGAGTTTTTTTTACTCTCTCTCTCTTCCCCATATTTTGTACACTATTTTTTACTATAGCATTGAGGAAAATGCTTTCTCTTAGTTGGGGGAGTGGCCCTACAGGCATTTGATTTTGGCTACATCGGATTGTATAATGCAAATAACATTTCTCTTCTTTTTCTTTATGTTATTTACCATTTTGGTATGTATAAGATAACTATCCATTGTAAATATTCACCCCTTATGTATATTCATCTAATTCCCGTATTGTACATATTGATCCTATCCCACACATTTTACTTTACTTTACGCATTTCTTTTCTATTTTATAGCTTCTTATTTTTCTTTCATAGCTTGTTGTTTGGTTTTCGCGTGAGCAATAAGCCTTTGGTTTTATTAACGCCACGGTTCTTTCCAAAGGTGGAACTTGTGTGAACCGGGTGGCTCTTCCCAAGGATGGACGGTGTGACAACCTTCTTAAGGGTTTGAGTCTGTTTTTCCTTTTTTTCTTATTTTTTTTTTCAATAACGATGCCTCAAGAAAAGCTTCACTTGGGCCTAACACAGTTGCCTTTGATCCCATGGTCAAAGACAAACCGTTGTGTTTAGGATGGTCATAGTGACGATCTTGAGACTCTTGTGTTGGCCGATAATCATCGGGTGGTTCTTTGGGACAATTTTTCTTACTCAAAACACGACTAAGGTCATTGTGGGCCCTCGACTCAGTTTCTGTAACAATCCTTTAGCTGTGAGTGGTGAGAAATTCGTAATTACAAGTCCAAGTTTCGTTCCACTAGTCTAGAACTTGCCCTGAGTGTTGTCTAGGCGAAATTCTAGGTGTAATTTGACTTGATAAGTGACTATAGGCTATCCTTGGCTTGAACAAAGAATTGAACACTTCCATGACCTTCCAAAAGACATATTCCCTAGTCAACCCTTTTGAGCCTTAAGCCCTTTCATTCAAAAAACCAAGTTACAAGCCTTTAACCATTCTTTTGCCCTCTCTTGGCACCCGATCTTTCCTTGGCTCTAGGCAAAAAGCATAAGTTTGGGGGAGAGACGAGGGATGTGATGAAGTCAAAAAGAAAGCACAAAAGAAAGAAAAGAGAAAAGGCAATGAAAAAGAATGAAAAGAAAATATTGAACAAAGAGAAGAAATAAAGGGAATTGATGAAAAAAAAAGTGATGCCATAAGTTTTGAAAGCATAAGAAGAAGATAAAGGGAATTGATAAAAAAAGCGTCTCTCCAACCCTACAAAAGATAAAAGGACTCAAAGAGTCAAGAAAATGTGAGAGTAGTAAAAAAATTAAGTGATTAAGGAAAGATAAGATTCACTCTGACCAAATACTTCCTACCCTTAACCAAAAGCCTTCATCATGATTCCACAAAAGCCCTATATGATCTCAGGTTGAGTGAAGCCTACATTAGTGGTGATGTACACAAACAACAAGCCTATGGTACTTTGATCCAAACTTGGGACTCTTTCCTTGATGAGAGATGAGCGATTCCCCATATTCCTCGTTCTGAGTGTCATTATTCTAAAGGTGAGGTGCTTAGGGAAAGTTACGGAATAAGAGTCTGGGATCCACACTGACCGAGGTAGTAGTTAGAAGTTCACTGATGAGTTGGATCAACCCTTGAAGCTCTTGTATCACACTTGAAACTATGGTTTTGAAAAGTTCAATCATTGTCAACGACTCATTCGCATTAGGGGCTATGGTTAGTTCCAATTGATGCTAGTTGAGGTCACCATTAGTACAGCCGAATTTTTGTGAAATCTATCATAGGGGTGGGGCTTATCTTGTTTTTCTTGAGGACAAGCAAGAGCTTAAGTTTGGGGGAGTTGATAACTTGGATTTTTTCCTCGTTTTACATTCCCTTATACATGAATTTTGGATACAATGTTACACAAAGAGGCTCTGAAAGCTTATATGTTGTACTTGTTGCAGGATTGAACCAGAATTGAAGGCACTCAGTCTAAAATATGCTCAAAATAGGAGTGAATCCGGCACAAGGATCAAACTCAACAAGGATAATAAGGACAAAGAAGACCACCGCGGCCGCTGTCCTCATTTCGCAGTCCGTGGTGGAATTCCAGTAAGGTCGACATTGAGTCAAGCATCCACCGCGTCCGCGGTCGTATTTTTACGGACCGCAGTGGCATTCCAGTGAGGTCGACAACAAGGCAATCATCCACCGCGGCCGCGGTCGTAGTTTCTCAGACCGTGGTGGAATTCCAGTGAGCTCCAGAAAAGGCAAGTCCCCACCGCAGCCGCGGTCCTCGTATCGCGGTCCGCGGTGGAATTCCAGTGAGCTCCAGAAATGATACAAGTATTCACCGTAGCCACGGTCCTCTTTTCGCGGTCCGCGATCGACCCTTACCAGAAGATCAGCAGCTCAACATCACCATTGTTTTCGCGGACCGCGGTCGTGTTTTCGCGGTCCGCGGTGGTCTTGCAAAGGTATTTTTGTCCGAAAATTTGGAAGACTTTAAATATACTATGTTGTAATTCTTTGGATATCTCCTAATATCTGCTATTTTTCAGAAGTAGAGAGCTCGTGAATATTTTAGGGTTTTTTATTTATTTAGCTTTTTTCTTGCATTTTTAACATTGAAAACTTCAATTTCATTGTTAGGAATCAATTAAATGAGTTATTCTTCTTCTCTATCACTTTTTTCATCTTTGATTATGAGTATCTAGACCCATTATCTAGGGTTGTGGCTCAACCCTAGTGTGGGTATGTAATCGGGTTTTGAAATTAAGGTTGGGAAATTAATGGGTGTTGGCTATTTAGGCTATTTCAAGATTTTTATTGCTATAATTAATGGTTGCAAACACTAATTAACCTTTTCATGACTTGGGTTTTTCTTGAGAAGAAGTCTTTAGTCTAAAAATTAGCCTAATAGGAAATTAGGGCATTATTAAGAGATTGGTAGTCCCAATCAATGGGGTTAAACCCGGAAATGGTCAAACCCTACTTGAGCCCTAGTTAACGGGTTAAACCTCGAGAGAGTAACACCCTACCTAATCCTATATTGCTTGATTAATTGGCACCCAAATCGCCTCGAGAGGGGCAATTAGGGTATAATCACTCGAACTACCGAGAGGTATAGAGTGAGCACCTTCGTGCTTTGGTTATAGTTGTATCCTTAGCCAATTCCTCGACCTTAGAATTGAATCCCTTTTTGTGTCCACCTAGGCAATGGTCACGACCCTAGTGCCTTTATCAATATTAGAGAACAATAACAAAAACAAAGTTAGTCATTAATTAGCTTACAAACAATAGAATACACTTAGTATAGTTCAACACCAACAAATGATTAGAAGTGAAATTAGAAACACTTGACCCTTCTAGATTACTTATACACTCACTCCCATCTATATTCATGTGGATTCGATCCCGACCATTCGGGTAAAAGCTACACGACCCTTACCTTCATACGTATATAGTAGTGTGGGTGAGGCGTCGTCAGTCCTCCTCTCACAATTGGTTCAATATCAAAAATAAAATATTTTTACTATCTAATAACTTTTGATGCGTGGTATATGATTAGTTTCTCTACCACAACGCACAAATATAGGTTTCCCAAAGAAGATTTGAGATATATGTTAGTTTTTCTAACATGGGGGGGGGGGTAGAATAAACAACTAAAAAATATATTATATGGATCAAATTATCATTAGTATGATACTCATTCAGAAGATAATTCAAGTCAAATTCCAGAAGTATTTGTTGATCCAAAATAAAATATCATATTTTAGCTGCAAATGCTCCTATTAAAATTAAAGTCCCTAAAGGGTAGAGTTTATTGCACACATGAAGCCTGGTAGACCAATTGGTTCCAAAGGTAACCATTCTTGAAAAGGATAGGATCAAATGAACAAAATGATCATAATAAGGAGGAAATGAACTCTAGAAGAGCCCAAAACTGTCACGACCCAAATTGCCAACCCATGGGATCGTGATGGTGCCTAACAGCATACTTGCTAGGCAAGCCAATGTTAGAACTTTATTAGACATTTTTCTTTGAATATTTACTTAAACACAATGAGACAATTTGAAATAAACTAAATCTAATAATTTCCAATAATTCTAATCAGGAATAATATTCGATATGATAAAACGAACCACAAACTAAAACCAACTATACAACTACCCAGGGTCTGGTGTCATAATTCATGAACTACTAAAGAGTACTACAAAAAATGGACTGAAAGAATTATATATTTGTTTTTGAATGTAATAAAACAATGTCTATAAAATTAAGAGAAGACTCCAGGAATCTGCGGACACCAGCAGATCTACCTCATGTCTACGAACGATGATGTTAGCTACTAAAATATCCTAACTATGTCCGGTACCTGGATCTGCACAAAAGAGTGCAGAGTGAAGTATCAGTACAACCGACCCCATGTACTGAGTAAGTGTCGAGCCTAACCTCGACGAAGTAGTGACGAGGCTACGACGGGGCAATTATAACATAACCTGTGACAATATATATAATACAACAAGAAGGAAGTAATAATAAACTAAATAACAGTAACTTACAACAGTAAATAAAAATAACTCGAATAACTTTTTTAGATATCAGCTATAACCAAACCTTCTCAAAATTTTCAAGTTTCAATTTAAATCCCAGTAAAATCAGAGTATGAAAACCTTTTTAATAAAACGGGGAGTTTTCCAAGTCTTTATTTTTGAAAATCAATAAAACATAAATATTCTCCCTTATCGCTCTTTGTTGCTGTGCGCAACCCGCTTCCACCTGTCCACCCTTATTTCTCCTCCATATATATATATATATATATATATATATCACCTTTATTTCTCCTATTGCGGCGGGCAACCTGATCCCATCTGTCCACCCTTATCACCACTTGTTGCGGCGTGCAACCTGCTCCCACCAGACAATCACATCACTTTATTTATACAAATTTTCACAATTCAGGTCAAAACCTTTCACAATATTTTTGTCTCAACAATTGTAAACAGAAAGCGGTACAACTCATGAACTTCATAAATTATCATTTCACAATGAAGCCAACCGGAATATATATGTTTTGTAAAACAGTGTCATCCAATTCAATCTTTATGTATCACAATGGAACCACGGGAAAAACCAACACTTCCAAAATACTTGGAACAATACTGAACAACAAGTCGACGAAACCAAGTAGGCATGTAAACATCAATTATCATAAAACAATTAAGCCATGAATCAAATAAATTGAAAATAAGGAAGGGATCATGTTCAACAAATAATTTGGTGGTGCATAGATACTCATCACCTCACCTCTACACCACACACATGCGAATTCACATAGTATTTAAGTTGGGGATTCCTACTCCCTCAAGTCAAAGTTAAACTAAGAACTTACCTCAAATTCACAGGCCACTCACTGCTCAATTATCGCTTTTCCCTTCGAATTTGCCTCTAACCGGCTCGAATCTAATCATAATTAGTTTAATATCATTAATTTATGCTAAAGGAACTAACTTTGCTGAAAAATTATTGTTTTCTAAAAAAAAAAAGTTAAAATCCGACCCCGGGCCTGCTTGGTCCAAGCTCGGGGTTCGGACCAAATTCTGTTTACGCATTCACCCCCGATCCCGAATATATAATTAGTTTCAAAATTCGACCGCAATTCGAGGTCAAAATTCTCTAATTCTACCCAAACCCCCAATTTCTACCATGAAAATTCTTGATTTTTGATTGAAAAGTGATGAAAAATATATTGGGTAATTGAAAGAGAAGAGTTTAGAATTGTTTACCAGCATTTTAGGGATGAATTTGTGTGAAGAAAATCGCCTCTAGGTCTTTGTAGTTCAAAAATATGAAGAAAATAGGTTCTGTCCGTTTTTTAAATTGATTTTATATAGTTGGGCAGGCCTTCATCGCGATCGCGATGGACCGGCTGCGTTCGCGGAGGGTACTGGTCCAAAGGCCTTCGCGTTCATACTGATACGGACGCGTTCGTGAAGCTTTGCGACTTATGAACATCGCGATCGCGACCCATTGGTCTCGTTCGCGTAGAACAAATCAAGCCCTTTCCCCCAGGCCCACTTAACTCATTACATTCGCGTGTGCCTGCCCGCGTTTGCAAAGGGTCCCCCCCCCCCCTAATGTTTCGCGTTCGCGTCCAAGGCCACGTGTTCACATAGAACAAAAATGACCCCAAGTAAATTTAATCTTCGCGATCGCGTGAGAGACTTCGCGATCGCATAGAACAAAGCATCAGTGCACCAGAAACAGTTATGACAACAGACTTTTATAAGTTCAAAACATCTCGTAGCCTATCCAAAAGTCACCCGAGCCCTCGGGGCTTTAAACTAAACATGCATGCAAGTCTAAACACATCATACGGACTTGGTCGTGCGATCAAATCACGAAAATAACATCTAAAACTATGAATTTAACCTCAAAACTCATGATTTTTCTCAACACTTCAATTTCACTATTTCTCTACCGGATGTCCGAATCGCGTCAAATCAACTCCGATTCTTGCCGAATTTCACAGATAGGAATTAAACAGCATAATAAACCTGTACCGGGCTCCGGAACTAAAATACGGGCCCAATACCGATGATTTCAAACATTAGTTCATTTATTTATTTCCTTAAAAATCCAGCATAATAATTGTCTTCAAAAATTGATTTCTAAAGCTAGGGACCTCGGAATTCAATTCCGGACATACGCCCAAGTCCCATATTTTACTGTGAACCTCGCGGGATCGTTGGAACACGGATCCGGATCCGTTCACTCAAAATGTTGAACCAAGTCAACTAAAACTAAATTTTAAATTCCAAAAAATATTATTTCTCATATTTTCACATAAAAGCTTTCCGGTTTCACGTCCGGACTGCGCACACAAATCGAGGTAAATAAAATTAATTTTTTTATGGCTAATGAGTCGGGAATGGAGTCTTAATTTATAAAATGACCCTTTAGGTCATCACAATCTCCACCTATAAAATAAACCTTCATCCTCGAACGGACATAGAAAATTACCTGAACTGGAAAACAAGTGGGGATATCTACTCTGCATGTCCAACTCGGACGTAGCTGCCTCAATATGCTGACCCCTCCACTGCACTCGAACTGAATGGTAACTCTTTGATCTCAACTGAAGAACCTGTCGGTGTAGAATGGCTACCGGCTCCTCCTCATAAGTCAAATCTTTTTCCAATTGGACAGAGCTGAAATCTAACACGTGGGACGGGTAACCATGATATTTCCGGAGCATAGAAAAATGAAATACCCGATGAACTGAGGATAACCCTGGTGGCAACGCAAGTCTATAAGATACTTCCCCACTCTATTAAGAATCTCAAATGGCCCGATATACCTAGGGCTCATATTACCCTTCTTCCCAAATCTCATAAAACCCTTCATAGGCGATACCCTAAGTAATACCCTCTCCCCAACCATGAGTGCCACATCACAAACCTTGCGGTCTGCGTAATTCTTTTGCCTAGACTGAGCTGCACAAAGTTGATCCTGTATAATCTTTACCTTATCTAAAGCCTCTTGAACTAAGTATGTACCCAATAACTGAGCCTCCCCCGACTCAAACCATCCAACTGGCGTTCTACACCGTCTACCATATAATGCCTCATAGGGAGAATCTGAATCTCGACTGATAACTATTATTGTAGGAAAGCTCCGCTAACAGCAAGAATTGATCCCAAGAACCTCCAAAGTCAATAACATAAGCGGGAGCATATCCTCTAGAATATGAATAGTACGCTCGGACTTCCCGTCCGTCTGAGGATGAAATGCTGTGCTCAACTCAACTCGGGTACCCAACTCTAGCTGAATTGCCCTCCAAAAGTGCGAGATAAACTGCGTACCTCGATCAGAAATGATAGAAACGGGCACACCGTGAAGGAGAACAATCTCTCGAACATATGTCTCTGCCAACCGCTCCGAAGTGTAAGTACTTGCCACTGAAATGAAATGTGCTAATTTAGTCAACATATCAACAATAATACAAACGGTGTCGAACTTCCTCTGAGTCCGTGGGAGTCCAACAATGAAGTCCATAATGATACGCTCCAACTTCTAGTCAGGAATCTCTATCAGCTGAAGTAAACCACCGCGTCTCTGATGCTCATATTTCACCTGCTGGCAATTCAAACAACGAGCCACATAAGCAAAAATATCTTTTTTTCATCCTTTGCCACTAGTAGTGCTGTCGCAGGTCCCGGTACATCTTGGCAGCACCTAGGTGAATAGAATACTTAGAATTGTGAGCTTCTTCAAGAATCAACTCGCGAAGGCCATCAATATTAGGCACACATATACGACCCTGCATCCTTAAAACGCCATCATCTCCAACTGTAACCTTCTTAGAAACACCATGCCAAACGGTGTCCCTAAGGACCATCAAGTGCGGGTCATCATCCTGCCGATCTCTGATACGCTCGAATAAGGAAGGCCGAGCAACTGTACAAGCTAGAACATGGCTGGGCAAAATATCCAACCTCACAAACTGATTATCCAATGTCTGAATATCTGAAGCTAACGGTCTCTCACCAACTAGAATACATGCAAGGCTCCCCGTACTTTACTGCTTTCCTACTCAATGCATCAGTCAGCACATTGGCCTTTCCTGGATGATACATGATGCGAGACTAAATTGCATAGTTTAACATGTGATATACCTTACATTTAATGCGCATTAAT
>ML301062.1:0-21274 GCA_005239505.1 Nicotiana paniculata
CAAAACGTCACTTCGATTGGAAAAACTCTTCTAACTCAACCTCGTAATAGGGTTGTAAAAAAACAAAAGAGGTGTGACAAATCTCATCTCATATTTGTAACTTTCATCCATCTATTGTTGATTCTCCTTAATGTTGATCTATAATCTCCCACTGATAACTTGAAATCTCTTATGTAATATATCGTCACTAGGGCTCACGTCTCATTGAGGAACATCTGAAGTGATTTTCCTGCTCCACTTAGGGACGATACTATACTCCAATAACTGTATCTCATAGCATCCCAATGTGATTCATCCTATCGGGGGGAGGGGGTATTCTAATCATGTTTCACCCATGAAATCCCTTTTTCTTTAAATCATTACTCAATCAATGGCCTAAACGTNCCAATGGCCTAAACGTCATCCTCTTATCATTTATCATAGTTACACCCTTACTTTACTACTAGGGTAGCATTCCATCTCTTCTAGATGCTCCTAGTTTTAAGCTCCTTTGAGTTCACTCATGTTATACTGAGCTTTTTATAACTTTATGGAAACCATCAGCTCTCTTGTTGTGATGGGTTTAATCCCGAGGACTTACCTATTCTCGTCACCTTCTCANAAACCGTGTTGATCTATCATACTTTAGCTTGCGACCTGCGCATATCTATTTATACTACTCGCAACCTTCCTTTTAACATGCTAGCACAATAGATTTCCTTTCATTCCTTCTCAGTTGTCTTTAAATGTAAGCAATTACTTTTCCTGGTTGTTCTGTCACTTGCTACATGGATACTTGGCTTATCCTAGTGCCCACGAATACTGGAGTTCCCTGTATCTCATATGATCTCAATTATCAACTCTTGATTTTTTTTTCTTCTTCCCGTTCTTTAGACACAATAGATGCCACTTTCTTATGGAGTGCATACAATATTATAGTGAGAATGTTGTTACAAGACCATTTCTTATTTAGGTCGCTATGCTTATGTTGAAGCCTTCTTCCTTATTTCCTCAGCTGGTCTTTCATTGCGTGCTTAGAGAAAACCTTCTGACTCTTGTAAAACTGCGAGCTTATTACGTTGTATACCCCACAATATTTCTGATGTTCTTACTCGCTTATCATTATAATTAGTTACTTACCTTCGCGCCCTTGTGCTCGTAAGGTTGCTTCTGAATTGAAATTTCAGTTGTCTCCCTAGTGGCGCTCCCTTTTATTTTCGTAACACTTATTTTGTACCTTCTGCTACCCCAACTCCTATCTGAATATTTTTTGAGGATTACGATGTTGTATCTGAGAGACTAAATACGTTTATCTTGCATGATCTACTGCTTTCTCTGTATCCTCCTATTTAACCATAACTAGGCTCTTCTTGAATCAACTACAGACTACCCGTTGGTCCAGTCTCATACATTTACTTTACGTAATGCCTTTTAGGTTATGTCATTTGTCTTATCTTACCTCTTGTACGGGATCCTTATGTATCAAGTGTTCATTCCCACTTATTTAACAATATCATCGAGTGCGAAACCCTTATTTATTCTCTCTGACATCATGCTTGCATAATATTCTGGAGTCATATTATATCTGTAGGATCTGAATAAATGCAATCCCATTCCTTTCACCTTTTTACCGCATTCTTCCTTTACCATTCGGTAGTTACCTCTTCATATTTGGGATTTTTTTTCACATGTTCACTCACATATTATTCGCCTTGCGGTAACCCTTCTACACCAGGGATACTTGAATTTCTTACGCACAAGGGTGGACACCTGGTGTAATTGGAACATTTAGTCCCTGAAGCTTAACTCTGCTCATAGTTCTTGCTTTAGTGAAACATCTTCGTGAATGACTGTTGAAGGTTATTCTTCTATTGTTCATTCTATTATTGTCGAAACACTATCTCTTAAACGATGCCGACTATTACCAATTCATTCGATCCCTAATTCATGTTCTATTTTTTTTGTTTACTATCCTACACTAATTTCTATTAATCAGGGGTCTAACTTTTCCTTCTGGTAATCACGATGGACTCAGCAATTGATTTCTTGGAATGAGGATATGATTTTAGGGCTTACACTTTTATTGTCTCAAGGCATATCTCCTCTTGTCTTTTCCTTCACTTGACTATAGACTGTGTCATCCTGTCATATTTTGATTTACCGTTATCACCCATTTATTACATCTTACTCATAATGTTTCATTAACTTTCTTCTTATTCTCCTGCTAATATTTCTATCTGTCACTTTATTCTGAAGACTTCAACAAAACGTTCCTTAACTTTTATCTCCCCCTGCTTCATCTCACTGGTTCTTTGGGACGCCTAATATTCTCTCTCTCTCACTCTCTCTCTCTCTCTCTCTTTTTACTAGGGGCAGGAGTCATACTTAGGTAAATATTTAACCCTTCTAAGATTCCACTGCCTATCTTCTGAAATTTATGAACATTCTAGTATTCATATATGATTGTTCTATTATAGAGTGCACCATATGGGTCTCTCACAAGGAGATCTATTACCACATTTTCACTATCCTTCGGAAATGTTAGCTAATGATAACAATCAATCCACAATTTTGGGTTACTCTAACCCCAGTGGGATCCTGATATCCATCCTTCTCTTAAAATATATCTGTTAGCTCCCATATGGCTTAACTGAGATAGGTGTGGACAACTTTACATACCTCTATTATTGTTGAAGGTAACCCAGAATACTTACATTTCTTTGCCTCAATTATAATACTGATAATCTTCACTAATTGGATACCTCGTACATTTCTTCACCTTGTTTCTTTTACTTTTTGAAACTTGTATCTACCTTCTGATTCTCTTATTTCTTTTTACCATATGGGTGGATAGATATTCTTGCCTTAGATATCCTTATCAAGAAACTTACACATCTTAGTACACACATGACTGCTGAAGACCTCACATTTACTCATCATAAGCATTATGCAAAATTGAGTTCCACTGACTCAACTCTCCCACAACCACATTCAATCTCTTACCAACTCTCTTTCTAGATGTAGGCATCATTGCATTATGAATAATAGAATTTAGGAGATTGATTTCTTACAACTGAGCTCTACTACACGATCAAGAGTAAAAAGAAAGAGTGATAGTCCTAAATACCTTGTAGCCTCCTTCTTATAAGTGTGTTGCACAACACACCCATAAACAAGACTATAATAGACACGACTTGTAAACTCTCTAGGACAGAACTGCTCTGATACCACTTCTGTTACAACACAAACCGGAGGGCCGCGACAGGAACCCGATACCTTACTCAATCGAGTACCAACACATATATTGCTTATCATACTATCATGGGTAAATGGCCCAAAAGGGTCATCATGAGATAACCAGAATAAAATATAAGTTCATACTAGACATAGGATGACCCAACATTATATTGAAACTTATACATGTGACATACGGGCCTATAAGGCTGACATGATCATTTGTAAACTCAAAACATAGGCCGACAAGGCCATACAAGAATCCATATACCTGACATCTGTCGACAAGCCTCTAAGACTACTTAAATGTCATATAGGTCGGGACAGGGCCCTGCCATACCAGTCAATACATATCCCAATCATACTGACCAAATATGTAACTCCGGAGCAAATGTAGTGCAACAACACCTTCTGCTGAGCTGATAGCCTACTAAGAGGACTGTCAACCTGTCTATCAGGACCTCCAGGCACGAAACGCAGTGTCCCCAGGCAAAAGGGACGTCAGTACGAATAAATTACTGAGTATGTAAGGCAGAAAAACATAAATAAGAACAGTAATGTAAAGAGAGATATAGCGGATACAACCTGTAGCATCTGAGTGCCTCTAAGAGATAGTGACATGAAATGCGTGATACATATATGTACATAATCTTTTAAAAACATCTGCCTCTGTGGGCATCATCATCATCATATCGTACCCGGCCTAAAAAAGGACTCGGTAAAAATATACCCGGCCATCATAAAGCTCGGTAGAATCGTACCCGGCCACGTGGAGCTCGATAAACCCAAGTGATCAGTGGTTGCACAATAGGTGTCGTACCCGACCGACTATAGCACGGCTCGGTAGAGTAAAATAGATACTATATATAATGTATGATGGACTCGTGGAATCATGCTCTAAACCTTTCAGAGTGACGAAGGTAATTGCACCTTCGATTAACATCATGGACATCATACCATCAATATGATCTTCACTAGGACTCAAGGATCATACATACTTTATTAGAATAACTTTGTAAGGATAGAACAACATTGACAACCTTAGTTGCTAGGAGAAGATTCATTATGAAATAGCGTATCGTTTACGTTCGTTTCACTTTTGATCATGCCAAAAGAAAGAAGGAAGTTCCTTAAGATGCCTTTGAAATCTTCTCTCCAATAGTCAATAAAGCTCAATATGATCTTCTTACGTCTACAATGAGTAACCCGACTTTGTCGTAATTATATAAGCATTGTAACTCTCATATTTCAAAACCAATATTCTAAAAGAAAATGGAAAGCACCTCCCCTATTTTTACTACATCCCATATGTTACCAAAAGTCACCAAATAGCCCAAACAACAACAATATAATTCACAATAAGCTCTCCGATTAGTTCAACAATCATTTTGAGCGACAAGATCGATCGGAATCCGTATAACCAATTCTTACATTAACTTAACAACATCATTAATATGATAATGAAGTAATTCATCAATGATTCCATTCTTATACCATATATTTATAACAAAGGAAACAATCCACAACTCCAACTTTGTTCAATTTTCTACTTAATTTACTAGTTCATGTCTAGTCCTACCATTTAACTTAATCAACATCAAGATACCCTTAAGCACTTGCAAGAACACAATACACATACCTCCTACAGTAGCTTCAATTTGAAATCTAAGTTATATTTAACTTACAACTGCTCTCAATGGCAATACAACACCATAGAAGTGACTTAAGCTAATCCAAGTATTATCTTATAATTTATTATCCTAACAACTTAACCAACATACAAGAAAGATTAAGCACAATTAGTAGGTTGTTATAATCACCTTAGACAGTATCAACCACTTGAAATTTCGTCCAAACACAACCCACAATTATCCTCAATGACACCACAACACTATAGGTGTTGTATTCTCTTCTTGAATCAACTTTTGGTGTTCAAGTTGTAGTGTAAACACTTATAGTTCACCTTGAAAATCTAATATGTATGAAGGAGTGACTGATTATTACCTTAATCAACAAGAACCATACGATAACTGAGGTTATTTCACTTTGAAGAACCCTCCAAAACAGCCACAAGATGAAGAACTACGATCTAGCAAGCACTAGGGGGTTTCTAGCGTGGGATTCATGTTTTTATCTTAGGTTTTCACCCTAGAATCATGTAGGAACCATTGGAGAGTATTTAGGAGGGTTTGAGAACTGTTTTTGACGCTAAAAATGAGTGAGAACTATTTAGAATTGACTTAAATACAAGCTGGAGTTTATACCGACTTTGTGGGTCCCATGGGAGTTGTTTTGCGCAGTCTCGCGAAAACGCGAATATCTCTCTACTCCAATGTCTTATTGATGAACGGTTAAGTGAGTTAGAAACTAGACTCGTAGATATTCAATTTGGTAGGTATATCATCTCCTAATTCTAAGTATATTAGGAGAAAATATCAGCTACATTTGACCTAATTTTCAGCATATTATGAATGTAACTTGTGAAGACCTTTGCCAACTTGTGTTCCACAACTTGCTTGACTTCAAAACGTAGTACACAACTATTATACGACAAAAATAACTCATAGCATAACCTCCTTATCATGTTAAGAACCATAGTCTCGCCCTAAAGTACATGTTATAACATTCCAAACTTGTCGACTTTCGACGAAACTTATTTTCTCAATTGGTTTAGCTTCTAAGATTTTCAACCCTCTTGGTACTCGTTATTCATGATCTTAAATATTTGTAAACTCTAAGGTAACATGATTGGCTTACTTTATATGCTTCCATTCATAATCTTATTTCTGAGCTTACATCAATTCACTTACGACATACTCTCACGTACAAAAATATGGGGTGTAACATATATAAATACTATAAATTACAATAATAAACAATTAAAATATTTCAAAGAGTATATGAAAAGTTTTTGTTCCGTTTGAGGTTTATTTAGACACGACCTCACAAATTATTTGTCCGATATTTCAATATCTGCCACCAATCCCCTTGCAAACGTTTTTTTGGAAAATCTCGAGGCGCGCATTATGTAACCTGCTCATTATGCAATAAATCAGCAAATCACATAGGAGATAGATGTAAACCGCACTAGACAGACCCAATGCGACAACTCTGACTGAGGAATAGTGGCGAAGCTAGGAATATTTTCAAGGGTATTCAAATTGAAAGAAGTGAAAACAAATTTCCGACAAAGGGTGTTTAATATTTGTTATATAACTCTAAGACGTAATATTTTACATATATACAAAATGCGATTTTTCGATGAAGGGTGGTCAGTTGATTGTGACCATGTGACTTCGCCACTGCTGAGGAAGCTATTGATGAGCGGAATGGATTCTAGGTCGGGCATATAAGAAACTACTCGTCCAACCAACTCGATCGATCATTGCACCCACCCCTTGCAACTTTTGTATGGCTTTAATTGGTTACAATTTTAATTTCAGGAACTTGAAAACAACAAAGGACACATGTCTTAATCTTCCCACAACAAAATAATGAGTAGTCACTCTGATTCACTTTAAGTGATTTTGTTCTTTTCGTACATATTAAGGAATTTACCTTCTAGTATTAATTAACAATGAAATTGACCATATTAAATTTAATTTGCTCATTGAAAATATAACAAATTACTCTTTGGATTTTTACTCCAAGGACAACTTTGGAAAGGCGAAGTTAATTCCTTCTTGATATCTGAAAAAAAATCAAATATTATAGACCAAAACAAAATTCAAAAAAATATTTGAAGTGGACCGGAAGGAGTATTTGTTTTTTACTTTCGTCATTTCCCACATGCTTCATGCTTTTGTTTCCTGTAACTAGAAGTTGTTGCGTATTTATTAAGGGGTGTGAATGAGAAATGGAAGAGACACCTCTTGGTTTGCACCTCTTCATATCACCCTTTCATTGTCTATAAATTTAGAGGCTTGACTTCATCTCCCCTCTTTTCTACTTTGTTGCATTATTTTTTAAATAAACATAAGTGTCAAGTGTGATTTGCTCCGTTTAATGAGTTCGTTGAAGTTCTGTAATTTGTAGTGCCACTATCAGAGAATAGTTATTCCGTTCTATCTTGCGAGGAATTAATCCATACCCTTGGGCAACAGTGAGGGGATTAAATTCCTTAAGAACACACTGTGAATTCAGTGGGTTCGAAATTATTTTATGATTTGTTTATTGAACTATCGTTTGTTTGCTTCTCTAATTTTCTGATTTTGAACACAAAAATTACCAAAAATCTTAAGGAATTAAACTGATGATCTATTTGATGATCAAGAGAGAAAGGAAATGTTTGGAGTCCAACGTACTATGTACCGTGACTAGAAGAAATCAGATTCAAAATTGGTTCATAATGTTAGTGTTTATTCAATTGTTCAACTTTCCAAGGGCATGGATCAGAGGTGTTTCAATTTTTATTTTATTTTTTTTATAAAGAAAGTTGCAGAAGCAAAATAGAACTTATGACTTGAAAAGTTCGATTATGATACGACTTGGGATGAATTGCATGCATTCCAGTGTTCTTGAAGACAAACCAAATCGGTTTCAAAGTTGGCATACAATTATTAATTTTCTTCAATTTCTCAACAAATGGAGACGTGTCCCCTTTTTGCAAAGGAAAATTATTGATGCAAGGTATATAGAAAAACAAGTTAAAGGAGAAGAAGAGTTGGTTCAAAATATGTTTGCACTTTGCACCAGAAAACTGTTTGCTTGTCTTCTTTGTCTCTTACGTACATGGCCTTGCAATTGTGAATAAAACAATCTGCCATGAATTTTAATTGGTTTCGAGCGATGAAAATTGCATTTTAATAATTCATGCCTGAGAACAAAAAAAACATAATAGATACAATGCTATATAACTACTACTAGTAGTGGTATAAATTCAAAATGCTATTTGATGAAAATTCACAACCCAAGGAGGGAATCGGTTAATAAAGGGTGGCTGTTCCAGATACCTCTAAAGAAATTATTATGGTATCAAATTTACTCCAAGCTTTGGCAACGTGTCTGATTTGCGAAAATCTATGGGAGGCGCACTTGTTACCATCAGGTGCAAAGAAATTAGATTTTGAAGTGCTACAATTTATTGGCAAGGAAATGTCAACTACAGGATGACAATTTAAGGAAAGGGGTAAAGATCGGGTTACACTTTCTTAACCTTACCCATTAATTATTTATGAATTTCTATCCTTTGTATGATTTTTGTGGATATTATAGGATATATGTGTATTATGTGATGATCTCATATGATAAATTGTATGCATGATTTGGAATAATATGGTTTTAAAGATTAGTTTTATTATTCCTCGACCAAACGAAAAAAAATAACTTTGGTAGTATGCATTATTTTTCAAGATTGTAAGATATGAATTAGGCTTACACTAAAAACTTGAAAACGTTTTTTGATATCATGAATATAACATATATGTAAAAATGTACATATATTTGTTTGATTAGAGTAAGATATCAAACTGTTTAAAGTATTATAATGGTTTAGTCGAAAAATTATTTGGAAAGGGAATTAAAATTCTCGTAAATTTGCACTCCGACATAGAGACTAAAATCTGTGTGATTTTATACTTGTTCGTTGAGATTAAAGCCTTCGTGAATTTTTACTCATAGTCGGGAAAAACTTCACCGTTTATTAAATTTGATTGTGTCACATATTATTCGGTTTGAAGATTAAAAACTTCACCGTTTATTAGATCTAGTTGTAGCAGATGTTACTCGGTTTGAAGACTAAAAACTTCACCATTTATTAGTTCTAGTTGTATCAGATGTTACTCGGTTTGAAGATTAAAAACTTCACCATTTATTAATTCTGGCTTTATCGCAAACAACAATTCTTGTGGTTGACTCTACAACATAATAGGGGCAGCAAATAGAATCTCCTTTTGAAGAAATGTGTTTGAAATATGGTATTATTCATCAAACGACAACCCCTTAGTCACCACAATCTAGTGGCATTGCAGAAAGAATAAAACATTAAAGGAGATGACGAATGCCTTGTTGATAAGTTCTGATTTACCCCAGAACTTGTGTGGAGAAAGTTATTCTTATAGATAATCGTATACTCAGTCGAGTTTCCCATAGCAAGACGCAATCCATTCCATATGAAAAATGGAATGGAAGGAAGCCCAACTTAAATATTTTAAAGTGTGTGGGTACTTAATTAAAGTACGAGTTCCTAAATCCAAAAGGGTAAAGATCGGGCCGGAAAACGGTTGATTACGTTTTTACTGCATATGCAAAGAAATAGTAAGGCATATCATTTTCTGGTTCATAAATCAGAAAATCCCCATATTCATAATAATACGGTAATTGAATCAGATAATGCTGAATTCTTTGAGATTTATTCGTATAAAAGGAATATGTGTCGTCTAGTAAAATATCTAAGCAACCTCGAGAAGAAGCAAATAAAAGTACACCTAATGAGGTGAATCCAAGATGTAGTAAACGTCAAAAGACAACTACTTCCTTTGGACAAGATTTTCTGACATTCTTGTTAGAAAATGAGCTTCAAACATTGGAAGAAGTTATATCTTCCTTGGAAAGAAGTAGTCAATAGTGAGATAGAATCCATATAAGTAATAATACTTGGGAATTGGTTGATCTTCCTCCAGGAGGGTTCTAAGTAGAGAAAATTAAAGCTGATGGTACTATTGACAAATATAAGGCAAGATTGATCACCAAAGGATTAAGACAACGAGAAGTTCTTGACTACTTTGACACATACTCAACGGTAATGAGAATTACATCTATTCAGATGGTAATAGTGTTAGCCACCGTGTATGGCATTGAAATCTATCAGATGGACGTAAAGACAACCTTCTTAAATGGAGAGTTGGAGGAAGAAGTTTATATGGAACAACATGTGGTTCCTGAAAAAGAAAGAAGATGCGTCGACTTGTTAAGTCACTTTACGGACTAAAACAAGCACCAAACAATAACATGCGAAATTTGACCAATTAATATTGTCATGTGGATTATATGTGGATAACGAGTAATAGAAAAGGCACATGTCATTTGAAATGTGGGGGAATTTAGATTATGCATGACAAAAGTCAATATTAGACATTGTCACTACCCAAAATCTTAACTCAGGTCGTGATGGCTCCCAACACCGGGGTTAGGCAAGCCAACACTCAGATTACTAAGGATTTTCCCATATTTGATTAAACATCCCAACACGTGCCAAGTTTTAAAGTTCAAAACATTAATTGAAAAAAGATAATTAGGAAATTTACCCAAAAACAGTCATAAAGAGGCGTGAGCCAATATATATATATATATACAGACCCGCAAACTATAATATCTACCACGTATGTGCCAGGAACTAGTGTCACAAGTTCTATGGGCATGCTAACAGAATATACAAAAGATATAATATAACCCACTGTCTGGAAGAAATAGACAGGAATAACAAAAGAAACTCCATGTTACTGCCGAGGATCGTCAGGAGAAGCAACTCACCGTGAAGTCAGGTCCAATCTATACTCAGAATCGAGCTCCGGTTTGATAACCAGATGCACCAGCCTCAGAACCTGTACAATTAAGTACAGAAGCGTAGCATGAGTACATAAATAAATATGTACCCAGTGAGTATCCAATCTAACTTCGAAGATGTAGTGACGAGACGTCGACTTGACAGTCACTACGGTCCAACAAAATAATTTATCAAGATATGATGTCAGTAATAGGCATACAAGGATGAATAATATAGTAAACATTAAAGATTACTATCATTCAAATAAATACTGGAAGTAAAACAAACAATCACTACTTCAATTTCCCCCAAATATCTTGTCACTTCAATATCCATGAAATCATTAACAATTTAGCATGCGCTACGAAATAAGGACAACCGGCCTGAACCATCATAATAATCATATTTGTGCACTGCCGAGGGTCAAACGACCCGAACCATAATTACATCTTTCAATCTCGCTGTGGCGTACGACTCGCTCCCATGAGAGTGGGGGAAATAACACTCCGCTCGCGGAATATAAATCGTGAAGCGGTCACATGCACACACAATGTTAATCATAATATATCTTTTAATCTCGCCGTGGCGTACAGCCCGCTCCCATGAGAGTAAGGGAAATAACATTCCGCTCGTGAAATTTTAATTGCGAAGCGGTTGCATGCACACACAATATTCTTCATAAATTTATTTTCCAGTGAACAATTCCTTTAAATTCTCAAATTCCATGATCTCAGGGAAACAAAGCCGCATATGACATAAATTCATAAAGCATGTAGTTCATTTCAAGGAAAAACACAAGGCATGGTATAGGCCTTGTCACACCTCCTTTTTTTCCTACAACCTTATTACGAGGTTGAGTTAGAAGAGTTTTTCCAATTGAAGTCACATTTTAAAAAGGGATTATTTATTATTTAGAGTCACCACTTGGAATTGAGTTTTGGTGTTCCAAGTCACCTTTTATTGAACCCCGTATCAAAATGAAGGTTTGACTCTTAATTATGGTTTACGAAAACAGAAGACGGAGTAAGGAATTCTATTGACCGAGGAGAAGGTGTAAGGCACCCCTCGAGTCATGTGGTTCTAGCACGATCGCTTTTATTGATTAATGTCCGACTTAAATCAATTCTTGGATATTCTTGTATTTTATTGATTATGGTTTGCCTACTACTGTCACACCTCCTTTTTCACTACCCCGGGATTAATGAAGGGTAATAAGGGAGTTTTTTCACTTTAATTGACATTATTCGGATTTGGGATTTATTTTATTCTTCTGAGTCGCCACCCGGATTTTTGACGATGCTCCGGGACACCGTTTATTTTAAAATCCCAAACCGAGGAAATTTTGACTCTGTTTTAATTTGTTTGCAACCAGAAATTCGAGTAAGGGATTATGTTAACCCGAGAGAAATTGTTAGGCATTTTCGAGTTCCGTGATTCTAGCACGGTCGCTTAACTATTAATATTTGGCCTAATTATCTAATTATTTACATATTTTAAACCTATTGTGCATTTTTAGCCTTCTTACTTTTTAGCCGCTTTTTAATATTTATGGAATTATTTTAATACAAGTCACGATGACGTGCACTTGTTATTTTTGGACACGTTGTAAACCGCACCACATGAAATGTACCCGCGATTTACAACATGTTTATTTTAATTAATGTTTTGAGTTAGAGTCGGGAACATGAGTTTCCGCACCCGAGTGTAGATTATATAGTCATGACTATAGTCATGAAGATTAAAAATGCATATTTAAGGCGATACTCAATTATTCTCTAATTTGGAATATTTATCTAAAAGAGGTATTTTTGTCTTACGGGGTATGTATATAAACCATTTTGATATTTATGGGATTCTTTTGGAACGAGTCTCGATAGCGTGCACTTGTTGTTATGGCATACGTCGCAAACCGCACCACATGAAATCTACCCATGATTTACGATATTCTTATCTTATTACTAATCGAAGTTATGGCCGGGTCACATGAAATGCACACCCGAATTGGATTTACGCATCGCGACTACGCCACAGAAATCGTACCCCATGACCACGATAATCTATTATTAAGAAGGTGATTTAACCAAAAGAAGGTGATTTAACCAAAAGAAGGTGATTTAACCAACTCATTTATATTTGCAAATAGAACCATGATGACAAAAAAGATTTCGTTGAAGAAACTATGTCAATCTACAATAATGTTATTAGCAGCTTAGCATGATATTCAATAAAGAGAAAGAACACAAAATAAGACAACATGTTTGATCAATTACTGCAGGATTCAACGAGTCAACACAAAACCAAATAGCAATTAATTTGACTGGGAAGTCTCTTGATACATGACATGTTTCAATATGCCAATGCAATAATCTACTATGAAAGGTATAAAAATGAACCTGGAAGCAAGCATAAGCCATCCTTATTGCAAAGTAAAAGTTAGCATTTCCAGTTCCCCTCCATATCTCCGTGAAAACTTTTCGGCTCTTGAATTCTCGTTTAGCCAACAAGTAGAAAACGAACCTACGCTCTCACCAAAACGAGCCTTACGTTGTTCGTCTCAGCAATGCTTCAATTGCAATCTCCACTTCGGCAAAAATTACGTGATTTCTCTTTACAAGCAAGGCAGTATTTGTACCACTGTATGTATTGTCACACAGAATGAAACAGAGACCATTTGTTCATGAACATTTGTAAGTCACAGCCTGCTTTCCTTAATTGATAACTCCGAGCCGACATACAAGAAGTCTAAACGGAAATTAACCGAAGGCGAAAATCAGGACAGGATTTGGACCGAGAGAACCTCGTCGTAGACCCTCAACGAACTCGAATCGGGAACCTCATCCTCGAACCAAAACGGAGAACTCAACCTTTTTATAACTTTCAGAACATCAAAGATCTTTCAACCGGTTTACAAGAAGAAAACAACAATGAGGTTGAAAACGAACAGAGATCGTCAGCCGGAGACCACGACGGAAATCTCGAACTTCCAGCGACTCGAACGGTGACCATTGTTTACTGAAGACTACATGTTTCAGAGCTTCTTTGTCGATAAAAATGGAGTTTCGAGATGACGTAAATGGCAGCTAAAGCTGAGAGATTTCATGGTCTATTGGAGCTGGGTTTCATGTTTTACAAGACAACGTTTTCATGGTTTTTTCATGGAGTTTCAAGGAGCTATTGTTTATGGTTAAATGTAAGAAAAGTTACTTATTGATGAGGAGGAAAGAAGAGAAAATATGGTTGCTTAGTTTTCTAATATGTTTCTCTCAAGCTGTTGCATAGCTTTTTGTTCTTCTTAGCTCTAGGGTTTTTTCTTTTGTGACGAAGATTAAAGGGCCTTTTATAGGAATATATGTTTTAGGGTTTGGTTAATAGGTATTGGGCTAAGGGAAATGGGCTTGAGAATTATGGGTTTAGGTCTGAGTTGGGCTCTAAATCTACAAAATTGGGCTAAGAAAATGCTTCTAAAATACTTATAAGAAAAATATAAAATAACTCTTAATTGATTTTAATAAATTATTATATTAAAAATAAAATTAAGAATTAAAGTTGAAGCTATTTTTTTTTTGTTGGTATTTTTCAAAGATTATATAAAAGTAAAAATCCTAGCAAAATAGTATAACTACAAAATGAAACCTTTTGTTTTATATAATTTTAGTTTTTGCGATAAAATAAAGTAAAAATGTCAAAACTAGTTAAGATAATTATATTAGACCTAAACTAAATATTTAAACGCTATACCGTGTAAAATTTCGGGGAGGGTCAAAAATTACATGTTTACAGCTGCCCCTCTTTGACTGGAAACGCGAAGAGTTTTCAGACAAAGAACGACGAGACAGGTTTTTTGACCCGACCCTTATTTAGAGAGATCTAAAACTAAAAGAAAGGAGAATGTGACCGAGTCCTGGTTTTGGACATTCTACATATCCCGGGTTATAAGGGAATCAGGTCGCGTGTAGTTCAAGAAGTTTTGGAGTGATGGAGTGGGTGGAGAGGATGAGGGACTCGAGTGAGGTGCCGTTCCGCCGAGGTTCCGATTCACGGTCCCATTATTACATCAAAATAAAAAAGAAAAGACTAACTAAGCCTAACAGCTACGAGTTACAAGATTCCTATCTATGAGTCTTCGGAAGCTTGGTCTTTAGTCTTGGTTGGTTCTTCATGCGGACTCTGATCTGAATCTTGATGCTTGTTGGCTGCAGGTGGTAGTTCATTATTCTACAGCTTTTTCGGATCAAGAATGGACATGCATAGCTTGTGACTTCATTCTGTCTCGAGCAGTCTACATCTTTTCCGCGTCTGTACTTTGGGGTTCAACCCTTTTCTTTTATTTTTTTCTCTTATTCTGAATTGAGACTTCTTCTTTTGGTCGTCTCGAATTCATTGTAACCTGCGCAAATCAAAAAGCAAACGAACGAAATTTTCTGCCTCAGTTTTCACTTGGAAAATTTCGTGAGTTATTGTTTTATTATTGAAAGCGATAAAAAGTTGGGAATGGTGCACCCGGAGTTATTGTAGACTAGGGAATGGATACCCTATGCCCAAAGGTAAAATCAACTAGGGATTGGAGATCCTATATTGGAAGATAATTGACAGGTTATGCTGTCGTCAAGAAAAAGATCACCAGGTTATTCCGGTGTTTAGGAAAGGATCAACGGGTTATGTCGTTGTCAAGAAAGAGATCACCAGGTTATGCCGGTGTCTGGAATGAGGTCAATAGGTTTGTTGTTGCCATGAAAAGGAGATGACTAGGTTATGCCAGTGTCAGGAAAAGTCATCACGTTATACTGTTGCCTGGGGAAAAGAGATCACTGGTTTATGCCAGTGTCAGGGAATGATCAACAGGTTACGCTGTTGTCAGGAAGAGATCACCAGGTTATGCCGGTGTCTGGAAAATTCAACAGGTTATGCCGTTGCCTGGAGAAAAAAGTTCACTGGGTTATTCCATTGTTAGGGAATGATCAACAGGTTATGCTGTTGTTAGGAAGAGATCACCCGGTTATGCCGGTGTCTAGAAAGGTCAACAGGTTATGGTGTTGCCTGGGGAAAATAGATCACTGGGTTATGCCAGTGTTAGGAAGCGATCAACAGGTTATGTTTTTGTCAGGAAAGATTACCAGGTTATGTTAGTGTTTGCTAAGGAGCGGGAACCCTATGTTGGCAACTAAGGAATGGAATATCCTAGGTTGGAAAAAAGCGACTAGGGAGTGGAGACCCTATGTCAAAAATTAAAATCAACTAGGGAGTGGAGAGCCTATGTTGGAAAATGAGACTACTGAATTGTGTACCTATGCTAAAATGAATGAAGAAGGATTTTTTTTTTCCAATTTTTTTTTTTTGGTATCTTAGGAGAAAGATTCATCAGACTAAGACATTTATCCTAGGAGAAAGATTCATCAGACTAGGTTTCCTTTATCTTAAAAGAAAGATTCATCAGACTAAGACATTTATCAAAGATTCATCAGACTAAGACATTAATCCTAGGAGAAACATTCATCAGACTAGGATTTTTTATTATCTTAGAAGAAAGATTCATCATATTAAGATTTTGATCCTAGGAGAAAATTCATCAGACTAGGTCATTTTTTTTTGGTTATATTAGGAGAAAGATTCATCAGACTAAGATTTTTATCCTAGGAGAAAGATTCATCAGACTAGGATTTTGATCCTAGGAGAAAATTCATCAGACTAGGTCCTTTTCTTTTTGTTATCTTAGGAGAAAGATTCATCAGACTAAGATTTGATCCTAGGAGAAAGTTCATCTAACTAGGTGATTTTTCATTGTTATCTTAGGAGAAAGATTCATCAGACTAAGATTTTTATCCTAGGAGAAAGATTCATCAGACTAGGATTTTGATCCTAGGAGAAAATTCATCAGACTAGGTCCTTTTCTTTTTGTTATCTTAGGAGAAAGATTCATCAGACTAAGATTTGATCCTAGGAGAAAGTTCATCTAACTAGGTGATTTTTCATTGTTATCTTAGGAGAAAGATTCATCAGACTAAGATTTTTATCCTAGGAGAAAGATTCATGAGACTAGGTTTTACTTGATCTTAGGAGAAAGATTCATCAGACTAAAATTTTTTATCCTGGGAGAAAGATTCATCAGACTAGGTGATTTTTTATCCTAGGAGGAAAAAATGTGAACAACAATGGCAACATTTTATGTACACTAGCAAGACAGATAAAGGCAAAGATTTGAGAAACTTCCCTTTTGTCGGCTCTTCTCTTCTTCTTTTTTTCTTTTCCCTTTTTTTTTTTGTTTTTGAACCAACTTACTTGCACTGCTTTGTTCCTGTTTCAAACAAAGAAAATTTTGTCAGTTTTAAAAGTGGTGGTCGGTTTGTTGCCTTGAGTCCTACGCAGCTTGGCTTTTGCTCAGTCAACCTACTTTTTTGATTTGCATCAACTATGATTGTTTCACACCCAGTACCATTTGTATTTTTGGCTCAGTCAGACTTATCCCCACAAGAGATCTTTGCTTAGGCGACCTTTTCTGATATCTTGAATGGCTTCTTGCCTTTTGGAGCAATTTGATTGTCAAAGGAAATCATCAGTTATCTTTGCTTGCGCCAAGTAGGCTGACAAGTGTCTTTTGAGGGGAAACCTCTGCATGAATCCTCAATGCATATTGAATTGCTGGCCAAGTTCACTTTTGTGCAACTGAAAAGCTGATAGCAGATTTTGAAAATTTTTCTTGCTTGTTTTGACAAGGATTGACTCAGAGTGAAGGACACAATGATTCAAAGAAGCAAGTATTAACAATAAATACCTTTATCGGAAGGACAGAAGGAAGAGAGTTTTTTTTTCTTTTTCTTTTGCGGTAACTAGCCTTAGTGATCATGACATGCATTTTGGACTTAACGGCCTGATCTATCAAATTGATCTAATCTTTCTTTTTACCATTCTTATGACCTTTGAAGTCGGTCTTGTTCGTACCAATCCTTTGCATCAGCTTCACGACTCATTATCGACTAGTGGTGCCCCGAGGTGTTTTCACCAATAAGTCTCTCTCATTTATTCATCTCTGCTTACCGTTGCCTTACAGTGCCCGTGAAGGTTTTCACTAGTAAGACTCTCATTTTGTTTTTTTTTCTTTTCCTTTTTCTTTTGTGAGAAACTTGACAATGTTGTATACCGTGTGGCAACCGTTGCTCATTACATCTTTATCTTAGCATTCTTGAAGGCATATCGGGAGGTCTTTATTTGGAAGGTTTTGGATAGAGTTGGAAAGGAGGGTCAGCATGAAGGCTTAGAGTAGACTCAAAATGAGGGGGTTGTAGATTTACAACTCTTGGAATCGACTCTTTCAAAAGTGAAAAAAAAAATCTTTGCCCCAGTTTTAGCTATTGGGGATTTTTGGATTTTTTTTTTTTGAATTCTTATTTGGTTGGAACGAACCGTATAAGGCTGCCTACGTATCCTTTTTTTAGGAATCAGGTCTAACGTAGTTCAAACATCTGACCTAACTATTTTTCATCTTTCTTTTTCTCATGTTTTCTTTCTTTCTACTTTTTTTTTCAAAACAAACTGCCCCAGTTTTTTTTTAGGGCATAGATCTCAGACTATTCTTTTTCTCTTCTCTTTTCTTCAAAACAAATTGCCCCAACTTTAATTTTCTGAGGGCATGGACTTTGATTGTTCTTTCCTTCTCTCTTCTTTTTATTTGAACTTTGTAAGAGCTGCCCCAGTTTTTACTCTTGGGGCATGGATTTTTTTCAATTTTTTTTTTCATTTTCTCGTTTTTTTTTTTTGGACTGTTGACTCTAAACTTGATTCCAAGATAGGGTGGTCATATAAAATAACACAGGATCAAAATGGATAACAAAGGGTATAAAGTGTTTGGGTAGCAGAAAAAGGGCCTCCCGACCTCGAGAAATGCCAAAACATATTATCTTTTTGCGATCATAGAATTGATGAACATGTATAACTTCTTGGTGTGTAGTGGTCGAAAGACACTTTCCATCCATTAATGTCAAACTTTCAACCAAGCCTCAAATTATTAAACATCCTCAAGCCCGATCTTCAGAATGATTTGAAGGTGAATTTTACTCGACCTTAGTTCCAAAGTATCTCAAATCTTTATTCATCCTCAAAAGGGTCTCTTTCTCACTTATATCATTCAAGACTAAATCAATTTTTAATATCTGGCCAAAATTTCCGCATGCATGTCATATCACTAAAACTAACGGGAAAAGAACTAAGCAGGAAATGACACAAAATGACTGACTGCTCTTTTTTGTTTTGTTTATTGAATAAAGGATAGAAGGGCCTGATAGCACAAAAAGAAGAAGAAAGGAAGACAAAAATAAGCTACCATTGCTAAAAGAGAAGTGACTTTCCAGTTGCTAAGCGACCTCTAGCCACGGACTTGCACATTGGCATTACTATGGCATTCAACCATTTTTATTGCTATGGATTCAGCACTCAAATTTTGACTTTTGATCAAACTGTTCCCGATATTGGCTGTTGGATTTCAGGATTGACAACATGAAAATTTTCACAACAACTAATTTGCTAAAGAAACTTGGACGACTTCTCGTGTCTCCCCATCATCAAATCATCCCGAGCAAAGCATATCCTGTTACTCAAAACTGGTAGAAGTCGGCCAACATTTGCCTCCATTTTATCACCAACTTTCCTACTTGTCTTTTCGTGAACTTAGTTGGATCAACAATAGTGGTTCTTGTTCCTTCGGATGAGAAGATGCTTTTATTTCCGAGAGATCCTGGATTGGTTTGTGACTTGCCATCGCAAAACAACAAACCGACCACATTTAACTAGCTTTTATTTCAAAACAACGAACATGTTAGAATAAACACTTTTTTCTCTCTTTTCTTTTTTTTTTCCTTCTCTTCTCTCTTTTTTTTTCCGCTCTTTGTTTTTCTCATTTATTTTTTGTCACTCCTTTCTTTTTTATTCTCTCTTCTTCTTTTTTTCACTTTTTTTTCTTTCTTTTTTTATTTTTTTATGGCTATGATCGAATCTTATGGGGATTGCCTACGTATCAAGACGCCGCATGAATCAGATCTTGCGTAGTTCGGGAAGATTGGGAATAAAGTAAATAACCTTACTCTTTTTTTTTTGGATTTTGAATTTCCTTTTGTACTTACATTTTTTCGAAACAAAGACTTAAAAAGAAGAAAGAAAATATTTTTGGATTTAGGTTTTTTTTATTTTTTATTTTTTTTGAGAATTTTTGAAAAGAAAGACTTCTAAAGAAGAAGAAAAATATTTTTTTTTGGAATTTCGAATGAAAAATTTCTAGAGAAGAAAAGAAATATTTTTGGATTTTTGGACTTTTACTTTGAATTTATGAAAGAAATACTTCTAAAGAAAAAGAAAATATTTTTGAAGCTTGAATTTTCCTTTTCGATTTTCAAAAGAAGAATGAAAATATTTTTCGATTTTTGATTTTATCTTTTTATATTTTGTTTTTTCAAAATTTTTTAAAGGACTTCTAAAGAAGGGAGAAAATATTTTTTTGGATTTTTGTTTTTGAATTTTTGGGAAAAAGACTTCTTAAAAAAAAGGTAGAAAATATTTTTTTGGATATGATTTGATTTTTATTTTTGAATGAAAGACTTATTAAGATGAAAGAAAATATTTTTGATTTTAAAAATTTTTTATTTGGAATTTTCTAAAGAAAGACTTCTAAAAAGGAATTAAAGAATTTTTTATTTTTGGATTTTTTTTAAAAATAGGGGTCTCAAAGAGAGACCTTTCTAAAGTATGAAGTAAAGGAAAATATTTTTGGATTTTTGAAAATTGGGGTCTCAAAAAAAGACTTTTCTACAAAAGGAAGTAAAGGAAAATATTTTATTTTTTTTCGATTTTCTTTTTTGTTTTTTTTGAAAATCGTAAAAAATAAAAAGGTAGAAAATATATTTTTTGGATTTTGATTTGATTTGTCTTCTTTCTTTTTTAATGAAATATTTCTACGAAAAAAATATTTTTTTTTTTTTGGGTTTCTTAAAAAAATTTCTTAGTACTTTATTTGAGATTTTCTAAAAAGAAAAAAAGACTTCTAACGAAGGAACTAAAGGAAAATATTTTTGGATTTTTTTTTAAAAATAGGAGCCGGAACCGATGAGGTTTGCCTACGTATCTCACATCCGGTGAGAATCAGACCCGTGTAGTTCTCCCAGTTTTGACGGAACCGGGGAAACATGATTTTGAGAACACTCATTTATTTTCTTTTTATTTTTTTTAGACGGAGTTTCAGGTTTCGAATACCTACCTCTCACTCTTTGTTTTTTTTCTTTTTTATTCTAGAAGCCGGTCAAAATGCAAGCCGAAACAAAATAATGCAAAATATAGCAGGTAAAATGCATCAAGATGGTCCTTTATTTCGGGTTCATCTGTCCTAGACGGACCCAGCCCCTGTGTTGAGTCCCCTAAGTCAAGTGCACGTGATGCAAACAACGCACATACTAGGGATCCAGCATGAGATTATGTCATTCTAAGTTTTGAATCCTGGGTTTTTAATCTAGGCGAGGCTTACTTGAGTGGACAGCACGAGCCGAGGTCGAGGCAGCGTACCGGGAATACAGAAGCTTCACCGGCTTTGCAACTTGTCCG